>CAUYRT010001191.1:0-84522 GCA_963574885.1 Lepilemur ruficaudatus
AGGCGAATTTGACATTTTCCTTTCCAATTTGCATGCACTTTGTTTTTTCTCTTGCCTGAGTGCTCTGGCCAGGACTCCCAATATTATGTTGAATAACAGTGGTAAAGTGGTCAGCCTTGTCTTGTTCCAGTCCTTAGAAGAAAAGTCTTCAATTTTTCCCCATGTAGTATGATGTTAGCTGTGGGTTTGTCATATATGGTCTATATTATTTTGAGGCGTGTTCCTTCTATACCTATTTTATTATTAAAAAGGGATATTGAATTTGATCAAATGCTTTTCAGCATCTGTTGAAATATTGTATGGCTTTTGTTCTTGATTCTATTAATATGATGTATCACGTTTATTGATTTGCATGTGTTGAACCATGCTTGCATCCCTGGGATGAATCCCACTTGAGCATGGTGAATGATCTTTTTAATGTGTTGTTGAATTTGGTTTGTTGAGGAATTTTGCAACCATGTGCATCTCTGATATTGGCTTATAGTTTTCTTTTTCTTCCTTCCTCCCTCCCTCCCTCACTCTCTTCTTTTTCTCTTTCTCTCTCTCTTCTTCTTCCTTCCTTCCTTCCTTCCTTCCTTCCTTCCTTCCTTCCTTCCTTCCTTCCTTCCTTCCTTCCTTCCTCTCTCTCTCTTTCTTTCTTTTCTTCTTCTTTTTTCCCTCCTCCTCTTCCTTTTCTTTTGCTGTGTCCTTGTCTAGTTTTGTATCAGGGTGGTGCTGGTCTCCTAAAATGAGTTTGAAAGTATTTCCTCCTCTTCAATTTTTTAAAGAGTTTGAGTAGGATTGGTATTAATTGTTCTTCAAATGTTTGGCAGAATTCATCAGTGAATACAACAGGTCCTTGGCTTTTCTTTGATGGGATACTTTTTATTTTTTGAATTAAAACTTTTTATTTTTTGGCACTAATTTTCCTTTTAAAAAATTTAGAGGATACAATTGTTTTTTGTTACATGGATGAATTGTATAGTGACGATAAAATCAGGGATTTTAATGTATCCATTGATTAAATAATGTACATTGTACCCAATAGGGAGTTTTTGATCCCTTATGCCCCTACCACCATTACCCCTTCTTAATTTCTTATGTCTATTGTTCCACTTTGGATGGCCATGTATATCCATTGTTCAGTGAGAACATACAGTATTTGTTTTTCCATTCCTGAGATACTTCATTTAGGATAATGGTCTCCAGTTCCATCCAAGTTGCTGCAAAAGACATTATTTCATTCCTTTTTATGGCTGAGTAGTACTATATGAGATATATATATGTATCAGATATATGATACATATATGTATACACACACACTCCTCAGTTGATGGGCACTTAGGTTGATTATATATCTTTGCAATTGTGAATTGCACTGTGATAAACATTTGGGTGCAGGTGTCTTTTTGAGATAATGACTTCTTTTCCTTTGGGTAGATATCCAGTAGTGGGATTGCTGGATCAAATGGTAGGTCTACTTTTAATTCTTCAAGGGATCTCCATAGAGGTTGTACTAATTTACAGTCCCACCAACAATGTATAAGCATTCTGTGCCAGCATCTGTTGTTTTTGGACTTTTTAATAATGGCCATTCTGACAGGAGTAAGGTGATATCTCATTGTGTTTTTTATTTGCATTTCCCTGATGATTAGTGATGTTGAGCATTTTTTCATGTTTGTTGGCCGTTTGTTTATCTTCTTTTGAAAAAAATTTGTTCATGTCTTTTGCCTACTTTTTAAGGGGTTATTTGCCTTTTTCTTGTTTATTTGTTTGAATTACTTGTAGATTCTGGATATTAGTTCTTTGTCAAATGTGTAGTTTGCAAATATTTTCCTTGTCTTGTTCCAGTTTTTAGGGGGAATGCTTTCAACTTTACCCCTTCTGTATGATGTTGGCTGTGAGTTTATTAAAAATATGGCTTTCATTATTTTGAGTTATGGTTCTTATATGCCTAGTTTGTTGAGGGTTTTTTAATCACGAAGGGGTGCTGAATTTTATCGAATGCTTTTTCTGCCTCTATTGAGATGATTGTATGGGTTTTGTTTCTAATTCTGTTTATGTGGAGAGTCACATTTATTGATTTATGTATGTTAAACCTTCCTTGCATTCCTGGTGTGAAACCCACTTAATCATGGTGAATTATGTTTTTAATGTAATGTTGGATTTGGTTTGCTAGCATTTTGTTGAAAATTTTTGCAACTTTGTTCATGAGGGATATTAATCTGTAGTTTTTGTTTTTGTTGTGTCCTTTCCTGGCTTGGGTATCAGGGTGGCACTAGCTTCATAGAATGAGTTAAGGAGAATTCTCTCCTTCTTGATGTTATGGAATGGTGAGGTAGATGACAGTCTTTCTTTGTTGGTGTGGTAGAATTTGGCTGTGAATCCATCTGGTCCTGAGCTTTTTTATTTTTGGTTGGGAGATTTTTAAAAATTACTGTTTTAATCTTGCTACTCATTATTGATCTGTTAAGGATTTCTATTTCTTCCTGATTCAATCTTGGGATGTTATGTGTTTCCAAAAATTTATTCATTTCCTCTAGATTTTGTAGTTTGTGTGCATAGAGGTTTTCATAGTAGTCTCATATGATATTTTATATTTCTATTGGATCAGTTGTAATGTCTCCTTTTTCATTTCTGATTGAGCTTATTTGAATCCTTTCTGTTTTATTCCTACTTAATCTAGCTAGAGGTCTGATTTAGTCTATGTTTTCAAAGAACCAACTTTTCATTTCATTGATCCTCTGTATTGTTTTCTTGATTTCAATTTGGTTTAGTTCTGCTCTGATCTTCTTTATTTCTTTTCTTCTGCTAGCTTTGAGTTTGATTTGCTCTTCCTTTTCTAGTTCCTTGAGGTGTGACATTAGGTTGTTAATTTGTGATCTTTCTGTCTTTTTGATGTAGGCATTTAGTGCTATGAACTTCCCTCTTAGCACTGCTTTTAGTGTATCCCAATGATTTTGATAACATGTCATTTTTGTCATTTACTTAAATTGTTTTGCTTTTATTTTTGATTTTATCATTGACCCAAGGATTTTTAGCAGCATGTTGTTTAATTTGCACGTATTTATGTAGTTTTGGGAGAGTTCCTTTTGGAATTGATTTCTAGTTTTATTCCACTGGGTCTGAGAAGACATATGCTATGACCTCAACTTTATTTATTTACTTGATTATTCTTGAGCCATAGTCTTGCTCTGTTGCCTGGACTAGAGTGCCATGGCATCAGTCAGCTCACAGCAACCTCAAACTCCTGGGCTCAAGTGATCCCCCTGCCTCAGCCTCCTGAGTAGCTGGGACTATAGGTGTGCACCATCATGCCCAGCTACTTTTTTCCCCCTATTTTTTGTTGCCTGGCTAATGTCTTTCAATTTTTTTTTTTTGGAGAGGTGGGGTCTTGCTCTTGCTTAGGTTGGTCTCGAACTCCTGACCTTAAGCAATTGTCCTGCCTCAGCCTCCCAGAATGCTAGGGTTACAGGCTAAGTCACCACACCTGGCCTATGATTTCAAGTTTAAAAATTTTTTTGAGACTTGTTTTGTGGCCTAACATATGGTCTATCTTGGAAAACATTCTATGTGCTGATGAGAAGAATGTATATTATGTAGTTTTTGTGTAGAATGTTCTATAAATGTCTGTTAGGTCTGTTTGTTCTACAGTTGATGGGAGACTTTTTATTATGGCTTCAATCACATTACTCATTATTTGTTTCTTGAGGTTTTCTATTTCTTCATGCATGGTTCAATCTTGGTAGATTATATGTGTCCAGGAATTTATTCATTTCTTCTTGTTTTTCTGATTTCTCATCATATAGTCTCTCATAAAATTTTTATATTTTTGAGGTCTCATTGTTATGTCTCCCTTTTTTTCTTTGATTTTATTTATTTGGGTCTTCTCTCTTATTTTCTTAGTCTGGCTAAGGTTTGTTGGTTTTTATCTTCTCAAAACACCAACTTTTGCCAGGTGCGGTGGCTCATGCCTATAATCCTAGCACTCTGGGAGGCCGAAGTGGGTGGATCGCTCAAGGTCAGGAGTTCAAAACCAGCCTAAGCAAGAGTAAGACCTCGTCTCTACTATAAATAGAAAGAAATTAATTGGCCAACTAAAGACATATATAGAAAAAATTAGCCAGGCATGGTGGCACATGCCTGTAGTCCCAGCTACTCGGGAGGCTGAGGCAGAAGGATCGCTTGAGCCCAGGAGTTTGAGGTTGCTGTGAGCTAGGCTGACGCCACGGCACTCTAGCCCGGGCAACAAAGTGAGACTCTGTCTCAGGAAAAAAAAAAAAATGATCACAAAATTTTACGAGAGTCAAGAGGCAGGAATAACCAATCCAATGGAAGGGGAGGGAGATTTACCTTACCAGATATGAATGTTTATGAAAAAACTATAATAGTATGGTAGTAACAGACAAAGCATGGAGAAAATGGGCTTAGAAACGGATCTACACAAATATGGGAACCATGAATATAACATGGGGTGTTAGAAGTTGGTAGAAAGAGGAAAAATCACTACGTTTTGGGGAAATTGGCTACATGGAAAAGATAAGATTTTTCCCCAAATTTCATGAAAAATTCTAGAGGGTTCAAAGCTGTAAAGATAAAAGCAAAACTCAAACTATCAAATATTAGAAGGCAACAGAAAAATCTCATGACTTCAGGATAAAGTTTTCTTAAAACACAAAGTATATCTTAAAAAATTAATAAAATAAGTTAAAGTAAAAGCAACCATTCAATGATAGCCAGTGTACTTAAAGTGGAAAGACAAGCCATAAATAGAGGACATTTGTCATGCAGATGGGAATGACACCAACTTCAGGAGTGTTCTGACCTCAGTAGGGTAGAGGAATGGGCTGGAGCAGTCGGCTGTAGTTGAATATGAAATGGTTGAATTCTTCAAGATGTGGCCAATTGTACAAGACGATGACTATTAAATCTGGACAACGAATGTACTTGGACATCTATTTTCTGATTTTTGTATATTTTGAATATTTTTTAATTCAAAGAAAAGCCTCCTAAGCCTGTAATTATCCCTCCTACTTCTGTGCTACTCTTGCACTTGGAGCACACTTTGTTGTTACACTCAGCTTCTGTGGACATAAACATGAGAAGAGATTGCAAATCAGTCCTAAGTTGTTTAGTAGGCAGAGTCTCCCACAGCGAGTGCTCAATAAATGTTTACTGAATTGATAGAATATACTCCTTTACTTCCCAAGATTTTCTGTGTTTTCTCAGACCCAGAAATCTCAGAGCCCCTGTACTTCTCCATTTCGTTCAACATTTATCAACTTGACTATAAACACTCAGTTTTCATTTTTTAAAGTACATAGTTAGATTTTTACAAAATAATGTATATTTTAAGTATATCTGATTGAAGTTTCTTGAATGTGGCCTTATTTGATTTACAGCTAAATTAATGCAGCCTTCCAACGTCACACGGTTCCCCACCTCTGAAGTCCATAGATACTCTTCTTGCCCTCGCAGTGCTAGGTAGATATTAACTATTTGTTAATTTTAAAGTTAACCTTTTAATGACCATCTGCTTTTTGTTGGAAAACATTTGAGTATTTGGTTGCAGTATGGAGGTCCACAGTTCTAGTTGATCCTCTAGATGGGAATCAGTCATTTATTTGACCTTAAGGGCATCTTGATTTGGGGTAGATAGGAGAATGTAGATTTTCAGCAATAAGTGGTTAACATGCAAGAAAGCATTTTGGGGGCATTTGCTAAAGGCATGGGTATTCTATTACATTTTTCCATATTTCAATTGGATCTTTCTTAGCATCGATGACTTTAAAATGTCATCAGAGAGTTCAATCAATTCCATCTGTAGTTTCTTAGGTACCTTGGTGGTATCAACTAGGTGAGGCTGAAATATTAATCTGAGTGTGATTCTCAAACTCGGGGGCATTTGGCCCTGACTTTGTGGGCCCTTCTTGGGTACTTGTAGCATACACATTTGTCCCTTCCCTTTTCTATCCTTCAGCATCTCCCAAAGCCGCCATAGCAGTGGTGTCCTCATGCATCCGCTTCCCCACATAGGGAGTGAGCACAGCCGCCTGTGGGCTAAACGCACCACGGGCAGCTGTGGCTAGGATCAGGTCACACAGGTGTGTAGTGCTCCTCATCGGTCCCCACCAATTGTTTATCATAAAAATGGCTTGGCGCATCCCCAATTCCTGCAGTCCTGTGGGTTTGTAAGTGGAGTATGAGGCACACTGCATCCCCCATGGAGGGGGATATGTTCTGGGTGTTGATATCCTGCGTAGCCTAATCCTAACCACCTCCATAGCTGAGTTCTGCCTCTCAGTTAGGGTTGTGAAGCCAGTGGTGCATGGCCTTCCTCCATCACCCACCGCAGGTTTTGCCCACACCTTGTCATGTGGTACGCACCCGACAGTATCATTTGCCTGGGGAGCATGAAGAAATTTCACAAACCATATTGCAACTAGAAAAGGCTGGCATAGTCCACCCTGCTCATTTGACTCTCCTGTTTGGCCAGTTAAGAAACCAGATTAACTTGAAAAATGACAGTGGACTATCAGGGACTGAATAAAGTGACTCCCCCATTGCATGTGGCAGTGCTGTCCATACTAGATCTGGTGGATCAATCCACTTTGGTGCTTGGGCAGTACCACTATGTCACTATGTGGTGGACCTGGCCAATGACTTTTTCTCCATAGCTATGGACAATCAAGACCGGTTTGCCTTCACATGGGAAGGACGGCAGTGGACATTTGTGGTAATACTGTGAAGTTACCTCCACAGCCAAACCATATGTCATGATTTGGTGGCACAGGATTTGGCCACATGCAGTCAGCTGTCCTCAGTGCACTTGTTTCATTATATTGATGATAGGTTAAACTCTGATTCCCTTACAGATCTAAAAAAAGCCGCCACCAGCCTTTGAACCTCACTGGAGCAATAGGGTTGGGCGTTGAATGACTCCAAGGTGCAGAGACCTGGCTTGTTAATCAAATTATTTGGAAGTCATCTGGTCAGGGAAGATGAAAGCAATCTCTGATGCAGTTATAGATACGATTCAAGCTTTCCCCTGACCCACTGCCGTAAAACAGCTACAAGTGTTTGTGGAGCTCTTGGGGTGTTTATATATATTCATTCCCTTCTTGGCCCAACTGTCATGACATTTGCATGCATTATGTAAAACGGGACACAGTAGGACTGGTCCACAGAGGCAGAGGCCTCCTTCATGGCAGCCAAGAGGGCTGTCGCACAAGCCCAAATGCTACAAGTAGTTTACTGCTTACAGCTGTTTGACCTCCGTGTGACAGTTGACTCAAGTGGGCTGGGCTGAGGTTTGTGGCAGCACCAGCATGAGTGGCGAGAACTTATTGAGTTTTGGTCCAAGACCTGGAAGAGCCCCCGAAAGCTCTATTCATTGGTGGAAAAGCAGCTGGTGGCTGTGCATGCTGCCCTTCAGGCCTGTGAAAGCCATAACTGGGCAGTCTAAGGTGCTAGTGTGCACCACGTGTCCAAAGCAGGATGGGTGAGGTGGTGGACCACCAGCCCACTATCAGGAGTAACTCAGATGCCCACTCTGGTGAAGTGAGGAGCTTATTTGGAGCAATGAACAGAGGTTAGCTCCAGCCCCTTGACTACTGAGTTGCAAACAGTATTGGGCCCTGTTGAATTTCTGTCTGATGCTGACCCTCAGACCTCGGTAATACCCAGAGAAGAGAGCCCATATCATGACAGACAGGGTCCCCCTTAGTGGCAGCATGGTATACCGACAAGTTCAGTTGCAGCCCTACAGCCCAATGGACTATATAGTATCCATCCAGGGAAAGAGAGCACGTACCTTGAAGAACACAGACCCCCTCCAGTGGAGGCATGGATCATGATGAAATTTGGTTTGAAATGGAACAGGAACAGAGCAGCCAGTGGACTGAATTGTGAGCCATGGTTGTGCATGAGCTATCCCCTTTACAAGTCTGCACTGATAATTAGGCCATATTTAAGGGCCTTACTATCTGATTACCTACATAAAAAGCCCAAGATTGACTAGTAGAGCACTGCCCGGTATGGGTCGCTTTATCTTCCCACTCATTGGACAGGAAGGTGCACTTGGGGACAGCTATATGTCCCAGGGAAGGTTCTCCCCACCTTTATTGAGAAACCACATAATTGGGATGCTGTGTTTTCCCTTTGGTACTGGTGAAACAGACTCCATGGTGGTTCTACCCGGCAGCCATCTTTTTTCTTGAGGGTAGAGCCGTTAAGGTAGAAATAGAAGTGAATACCCTAGTGGAGCATACTGCTCAGGCCCTAAATCAAACTAGATAGGCCTTGACCCTCCTGGTGAGTGAGATTACCCAAATGAAAAAAGTGCTTTTGCAAAACCACATGGCCCTTGATCTCCTTACTGCAGCCCAAGGGGGCACATGCCCTGTCATACATACTGAATGCTATGTGTGTACACCTAATCCCCAGGAAAATATCTCCTCTGCCTTAAAGGAAGTTGATGGCAAGATACAGGCATTCAACAGTTAACTGGAGACCCAATGCAACAATAGTGGGGACACCTCTCATCATCCTGGCATTGGACCCTCCTAATGTTAAGAGCTGTTTGTTGTAGTCTAGTAATACTATGCTGTTCCCTGTATTGTTGTAGCCTTTGCACCAGAGGGCCTCCTTATGGGCTGGGCCCATGTGTCGACTGCAAAACCTATTGCCTAGGAGGTGGAATGTAAGGGAAATCCAGCTGCATAGGCAATAGGTTTCTTAGGTCAAACTAAAATGATTGCTGGCATGTCTTCCACTGGCCTTCCAGTGAGTCATGAGTCAGCACAGTTCTGTAACCATGGTATTATCTCCTATACGAACCCATGTGATACCTGTTTGCTTGGCATGTCGCCACTATTGTTCTAAGCCATATATAAACACTCGCCATGTTCTTGCTGTGACGCTGCATTCCCCTATGATAAAGAGTATGTCTCATCTGCCTGCCACTCCCTGCCTCTTCTTCCAATGTCTGAAGCCTGCTCTGGAGCACTCGCTGGCCACAGAGCCCCCTCCCCACAGCACCCAACCCCTCAACCTCTGCTCTCAGATTCCCCCTGGAATCTTTTCATTTATCCTCTTGATTTTGACCACCCAGGCAGAATAATTCAATTTGAGGATAAGTTTGTGCTTCAACTGACTTTTGTATTGGGCTCTCTGGATTTGGCAACCTGCCTACAAAGAAACTATCACTTAGACACTCAGCTAAGCAGGTCCTACCCATAAGAGCACCAAGAAAGCTCTCAGAATCCCTCAAACTTGAATCAACACCAAATCACCAGCCATATGGAACTGCCTATACCTAAAAGTGACTCTGGGGCTGCTTGACCTGGTGCTCAAGAGCCAGGCCCTGCATAGGGCAGGGTCAGCCTTGTGGTAGTCGCACGGTGACCACAACAATTGCCGGTGCTGGAAACCCCCTGCACTGGGCTAGCAAAGCTGGGCTTGGTAAAATATGCCCTATGGTACGCTCTCCAGAAATGGATTAGACTAGATGCTTGTTTTGTTTTCTTTCCAGTAGCTGAGGTTCAGACGCTCCCATCTCCTAGCACTTAACATTCCTACCCTGGGCAGCACTACTGCAATCTATCACTTACACTCCCTGCTGACATTTTATGGGGGATTTAAAGCAGCAGGTGTGTGAGATACAAGCCATTGTCAATCATTTCATGAAAAATGCTCCACCCTTTCAAATGCCTAATCGGGAGTTTGATGGGTTGCAGCTGGCTCCTAACCAGCCAGGATTGGAAGCTTTCAAGCAAATAGCACTGCCCCAATTGGAGAGGAGGGAGAGAGGGAGGAAGGCTGAGGAAAGGGCTGGAGAGAAGCTGGGTCTGGGTCAAGGCCAAGGCACTACAGCCTCACTCCAAGCTGAAAGTGGTGGATGTGCTCACCAGTTAAAAGGAAGTTGGCAGGACATTGATGTCTTGCCTCCATACTGTTGCTGTTTGCATGGTGGTAATCGCTTGTGAGGCTCCACTTGGAGGAAAGCAGCCCTGTGCAGTGATTGATTCCCTATTTAGATAACCTGAGGGCACCAGCTCTGAGGGTCTTGCTGAGGTCTAGTCTCCTCCCAGGGGTATATTAAATGAAAGAGGAGTAACTGACACTTCATATTAGGGTCCAGATAGGCTATGGGATCACTTCAAGTTTGTGGACTAAATTGAGTTCATTCAGCTTATATTGAGCACCAACTCCCTCCTCTATTTTGGCAAAGCTTTTGGGGATAGCACCATAAGTCACACCTATTGGCACCTTCATCAATTCCAAAAGCCCACACGATATTCACTTTTTTATTTCAACAATTTACACAATCTTAATCTCTTAGAGTACATTTGGAGATCTCTTTTATAAGAGTCCTGTTTTGATCCAGCCTGCAGTCCCAAACTCTGCCTATTTATAAACATCACCACGTACCAACATGAGGGTACCATGCCTTTCGGGCAAGCAGAAGAGCTCTAGGGGTACATGGCTTTGGCCTTATGTAACCACAACAGGATGACTGCATGTCACTGGGAAAGTTTGAGTCCCTATCAATTCTAGTTGTAGATTGGCCTCTCAAATATACACCAGCTCTCCTTCCTGTCCCTTCTTGGACTTCCTGTCTCCTTCCTCCAACTTGGGTCCTGAACTCAGTTTGCTCACTGAGCGTGTCCTGTGCATGCCAGGTGGTGACCTGCCTATGACCCAGGCATCTGACCTCAAGTGCGTACCCTGTTTTCATCTTTCAGCAGGCTGTGGCAGCTCATGGGAACTTTGTGAATCTTTTATCCCCACTCAATACTTTCTGGAAGATACAGACTATCTTTCAGGCATACTTCATCTGCAGTCACTCAAATACAAAGTGGATTGTCTTGTTAATTCCTGTATTACTAGTCCTCAGACCTATTATAGCATTAATCCATACAGGATCCAACTTCAAGGAGCTCACAGTCCAATATGAGAACAAAATAAGCACACTTAAGGAACTGCATTAAAAAATGCCACAAAGGGTGTGTGCCCTAAAGATACTATGAGACGGGGCAGAATATTATGGGAGAGGAAGATGCTAATTCTCACATGGGGATCCAGGAGACCTTGCTTAGAACAGGTGATGCTTACAAAATTCTACAAAAACTAGTCCGGCTTTCACTAAAGAGCTAAAAAGACAAGGAGAAGCTAACCTGCAGAGGACTGTGAAGGCCAATGTAAGGACAATGTTGAAAGGAGATGACCTCACTGGACACAACTTCATTCTTCTCCCCTATGGTCTGTTCAAACCTGCTCTGTTGGACAATTTCTTCCCTGCCCTCTGGGTGAAATCTGGGGCAATTCCCTTGATCCTTCCACTCATTCTTTTTCATTTCAGTAGTGGAAAAAACCCAACCCCATATAACCAAAAATTCCTAATGTCATTGAAAGTTAAAACATCTTTCCTTTCACAGATTTGAGGGGTTAGCATCTTTTCCTGCTTTATTTTTTCTCCCCAGCTTGCTAGCCCAGGATGTGGACAGGGTCACAAGAGGGAGAGACTTGGAAAAAAGGTCTTTCCAGATTGGTACTGCTGTGACCTGCCACTGGTGCCCTCTAGAACTGGTAAATATTCATAACTGGCCCTGTCCTCTAATGGGCTGCTTTTGTGGACACTTCAGTGATAACTTCTTGGGAACGTTTGACTACAATTTTAATAGGAAGTATTTGTTATTATCACAAGTATATATAAATGCCTCCAAACTCAGCAGTTTAAAACAATAAACATATCATGTGGTTTCTGTGCTCAGGAATTCAGGAGGAGCTTAGCTGTGCGGCTCTGGCTCAGGCTATCTCACAAGGGCTACCTGGGGCTGGGAGATATTTCCACAGTGGCTTCATTCAAAAGCTGTTGGTTTGAGGGCTCAGTCCCTAGCTATGTGAATCTCCTCTTAGAGCTGCTCCAATGCTGACATTGCAGCTACTTTCTTACAACACCTTCCCCCAACCCCAGTGTGAAGTCCTCTTGAGTGAGGTCTCTTTTATAAAAATCCTCAATCTGGTCAATCCAAAAGAATACATAGATAGTTGATGAGAAACATGTAGCTTCAGCCCTAACACCAGGGTAGTGTGCCTTGCTCCCCAAATGGCCCCTTTGCTCCACCACTAGGGAAATAGCAAAATCTCTTGTCTTCAAAAATTCCTAGATGTGAGTCAAGGACAAAGTTCAGGGAATATATGCATGTCTCTTGGATGGACTCTTTGTAGCTCCCCACCCCCACTAGCTTTTATGGTTTTGTGTCCCCTCCAAAGTCCAAATGTTGAAATTGAATGGCCAATGGAATAGTATTAAGAAGTGGGGCCTTTAAGAGGCAATTAGGCCACGAGGGCTCCTCCCTCGTGAATGGGATTAAGGCCTTTATAAAAGAGGCTTCACACAGCCTTTGCCTCCTATCCTTTTGCCTTCCATGTGAAGACAGCATTTCTTCCCCTCCAGAGGATACAGCCACAAGTTGCCTCTTGGAAGCGGAGAACAGCCCTCATCAAATAACCGAACCTGCCTGTACCTTGGTCTTGAACTTTGTAGCCTCCAGAACTGTGAGAAATAAATGTTTTTCATAAATTACCCAGTCTCAGATTATGCTGTTATAGCAGCATAGACAGACTAAGATACTAGCCTTCAGGTGAGAAAACACCCACAGAGGAGACAGGAATGGGAAAACACCACAGCATCATAAAAGCTTTCTTCTCAGCCCAACACACACCTAAAGGGTATAGAAACAATTGAACAGGCCAAGGGTCACAAAACCTGCTTTGCTCACAGTCTTTGTAAAGTCTGCATAGAGTTTTTGCCACTTGTTTTGTACCCAGCTGTTGGAAGCTTCATCTAAGTTGAAGAACCCATTCCATTTTAACATTTCATTATACCAGGATGAGGGTTTCAGCCATGTGTCAGCCCAGCTCTGCATTTTGAAACTCCTTTGTCTTCAGGTTTCCCCAGAAGCAGACCCCAAGCCAAGAATTTGAGTGCAAGTAGGTTATCTGGGAAGCAACGCCAGGAAATACCTATAGAAAAGTGAAGAGAGAGGAAAAAAGAATAGAGCAGATAAATGTAGCATTGAATCAGTTACTAGTATTAGCAACTGAAGCTTAATCCCAACAAGGAACTCCTAAAAATAGAAGAAAACACACCTACAGTGATCTTTTGCCCAAGAGCAAAAACCTGGGTATGTATCCACCAACTCCCTCCTCCTCATTGATTGGGAGCTGCTGCCTGGTCATTAACTTTCAGAAACTTCTGGTTTTCCCTGCCTGAAGGCTGAATGCAGTGCTACCCCAGCTAGGGTGGCCAACCGTCTGAGTCTGCTCAATACCTAAAGGCTGAAATTCAGAACTTTCATTGCTAAAAGTAGGACAACCCCAGGCACACTAGGATGGTAGAAGCAGACTTCTTCATGCAGAAGTTAGCACCAAGGAAATACAATCCAGGCACCAGCAGCATCTGCATCATCAAGTGAACTTGCAAATTTTGAAATGTTTTATTCTCCTTATGTTTTTCTTGAACCAATCCCCACTTCCTCCAAATACAAAGGTCAACTTAATCCCTTGTTTCAGGTATCTTGGCAGGAGCTGGAAATCAAAGCAGCCAGAAGTCAATGTCTCTTCCCATTGATTTTAAGGCCTAAGTCTATTGAGAATACACAGGTGTCTCTAGGGAAGAGGAGAGAGAGAACAAGAACAAAGAAGGAATTTTGAAGACAAAGTCATCGGTTCCTTTTATCAGCAGGCCTTTGTGCTTGTTCCATGGCAGAGCCCATGGAGATGGAGTCAGCAAAAGGGATTGTGTTCTAGGCATGGGAAATGCTTTCGTGGGGCTTACAGTCTATTTGTGGAAGGCAGAAATATCAAACATTAAAATACATTAATGTGTGCTATAAAGAAAATTAAGATGATGTAATACTGCTGGGTGTCTACCCAAAGGAAAAGAAATCCTATCAAAAGGATACCTTGCACTCATGTGTTTATCACAGCACCATTCATAATAGCAAAGGTATGGAATTAACCTAAGTGTCCATCAACGGATTACTAGAAGAAGAAAATGTGGTATATGTATAACATGGAATACCACTCAGCCATAAAAAAAAAAATGAAATCATGTCTTTTGTAGCAATTTGCATGGGACTGAAGGCCATTATCCTTAAGTGAAATAACTCACAAACAAAGTTACATATTGCACGTTCTCGCTTATGAGTGGGAGCTACATAATGCGTACACACATACATACGGAGTAGAATAATAGGCTCTGGAGACTTGGAAAAGTGGGAAGGGGATGAGGAATGAGAAATTACCTAATGGATACAATGTACATTATTCAGGTGATGGTTACACAAAAAGCCCAGACTTACCACGCCATGTGACATGTATCCATGTAACAAAACTTCACTGAACCCCCTAAATATGTAAAAATGAAAAGTAAAATGGTGTGACAAAGGAATAATGATTACTTCATATCATGTGGTCCTGAAGCCATCTCCAGGAATATGCTTGAGCTTAGAGACCTCATGCATAAAAAGAGCCATGATGGGAACATCTGGTAAGATGGCCAATGGACAGAAGACCCTCCTTGGCACCTCATTTGCACAAGGCCTGGAACCATTCCACAGCCTTGGGGAAAAGACAGCCCCAAAAATAACTAAGACTCATTCTTATCAGCTCAGTTGGATGGGAGTGCAATCAGAATAAAGTTGCTCTAAGGGAAAAGAAAAGGCAGGGCTATATTGTTTTGCACACCTGGATGTATAAACGGCTTCACTCAGTAGCGAAAGAAGAAAATTGCATATAACAAATGTGAAAACATTTAGTGACAGATATATTTAAGCACCTATATTATTCTAACTAAATTGAAAGCAATCCTCACTAAAACAATATGAACCTAATATAAGTATTTCCGATTCATACATAAAGAAAATGAGGATCAGAGTAGTAAAGGAACTAAGTAACACAGCTATTGAGAGGCCCATTTGTGGTTAAAACGTAGTCTATTTCTCCATGAAACCCGTTTTTTCCCCATTTGCCTCCCTCTCTTCCTAATCACCAAACCTCTATTCCCAAAGACAATTTTTTTAAAATGATGAAGGCTAAAGCTGGGGGTGCAGGGAGATGGTGGGGAGTTGGTGTGCCAAATGCGAGCAGACTACCAGGAATTTGCTACCCAATTTCCATACAAACTTGGAGCCACATTGAAACTCTTTCCCAGCTTGCAGTGTCCACAGAACAGCTGTTTGGGGTCTAGGAGTCAAAATCAGCTTTCCAACGCAGCCTGCTCTAAATATGTACCCTTCAGCGTGAGAATTGAAGCAATCCTACAGTGCCACTCCCAGTTGCAGGAGGATGCTCTGTTAAACTCCTTAGCCTAATATTGGCAGCCCTCTTGCTATGACTCCAGCCACGGTTTCCAGCCTTATCTCCTGTTATTCTTTGAATCCTAATTTTCAGACCAATCTAGTTTTATGCTTCTCCATAATGGCATCCTAAATTATCTCTTTTCCATGCTTTTCCTCTTCTGTTAAAACCAATCTGCCCTATTCCCAGGAAACAAACGACAATGCAGCATACTTGCTGGAATCCCTACAGTCAAAGGCAAAGCAGGGGGTTGGGGGAGGAGTATAATCTTAACCCAAAAGACATAGACCTGAATTTAATCTCCTGCAATGAGGCTTACAAGCCACATGCTGAAAAAACCTCTCTCTCTAGACCTCAGTTTCCTCATCTGCAAAATATAAAGTAAGCCCTGCCTACCTGGCAGGGCAGCTGTGAGAGTCAAGATAATGATTGTAAAATGCTTTGCAAATTGTGAAGCAATCCCGTATGCATGTTCTTGCTTGTGCAAACGTAAGGGATTGTCATTAGTAGTCAGGATCTTCCTAACTGATGTGTTTTTGCAAGAGTTTGGCTAGAAACCTGATTAAGATATGTCCCAGCTGAGCAGCTTCTTCCACTGCAGCTTCATCCAATAGCCTCAAAGGGGATAGAATAGGCCTTTTGTGATAGTTTTTTACACAGTTGGAAGCATTTCAAAGCATCAGATGTTTTTTAAAAAGCAAACTCTGCTTTATTTGCATTCAGTCTACTTCCAACAGTGCCTAAGAAGCATTGTAAGTTTATGGTTTCAAAGTCGATAGTTTAAAATAAAAAGATGTATCTTCTATTTAAAAAAAAATTCAGAATTTGCAAAGGAGTCCTGTATCACGGACAATACTGATGAATCACATTTGAAAGGAGAATTGAGGAAGCAATTGTGGTTAAACAGGAAGTTTTTCTAGGCTGATAATGAAGTGTAAAGCTTTATCCTTGACTGTTGGAAAAATATAACTTAGATCCAGTTAATTAATCAATCAATAAATCCTTGAGCAAACAAACATAAACCAGAAAGAAAAAATAACCTAACACTTTTAGGAGAATATTGTTAAGTGGCAGATGTTGGAGAAAGAGCAGGTTGGGGGAGAATATGTTGAATTCATTCCAGAGCCTACTGATTTCAAAGTTCCTTTGAGAGAGGCCATGCTGGAGTTTAGATACGCAGACCTAAAACTCAAACGTGATGAGTACAGCTGAGATACAAAGATGGCAGACATTGGTATTGTAGATGGATTGAAACCCTGGAAGTAGAGAAGACATATAAAGGGGAAGACTGCCAGCAACTAGGGACAGAAAAAGATGAGAATCCAGCAAAGAAGGCTCAAGAAGAGCGGCTAGAAAGGTGATAAGAAAGTCAAGGAAGAGGAAATGAGACAGAGGGCCTGTGGTCAACAGTGATAAGTTCTGCTGCTAAGTCTAGTGCAATGAGAACTCAGTTCTTCACTGGGCTCAGCACCCTGAAGGTAACTCTGGTGAGAGCCATTTTGGTGGCATTATAAGGCAGAACCAGATTGCAATGGGTGGAAGAGGGAATGAAAAATGAAGTAGAGACAAAGAAATTCAGCAGTGAATGGAAGGAGACAAAGGGATCAGTATCTGGAGGAGAGTGTGGGATCCAGAATGTCTTTTTATAAATTGGAAGAGATTTAGGTATGCTTGATTATTGATAAAAGGGGTCCATTTGAGAGGGAGAATTTGGAGATGTGGGAGAAAAGGGGCATAAGATTTCCAAGGGGATAAAACAACACAAAAACCAAAGCACAGGTCAGGATTACCTATCCTGTCTGATAGTCCAGGGAGGAGGTAATATCTGTCCCAAGCCACCTAAAGGGTGAGTAGAATTTATCCAGGTAAGGGGAGTAGATAAAGAAAAATACAGCATTCCTCATCCAGTGATTTTTTTTCATTCTCACCACTGGGGACTCTCAAACTTGCTTGGCTTGAGTGGAAGAAGGTGCTCTGGGGTAACATTTTGTGAGGCTATAATTTTTCTAAACCCATTTTTACAAATAAAATATGGGTTTGCTTACACAAAGCTTATATTGTGTGTCTCCACCCAAGGTATGTTTCTCATCTGAGTTATTTCCTTTAGAAAATGTGCAGCCACTAGTAGTGAGTCTTAACTCCCAGGTGTCTGCAACCATTTATATAATGCAATGGGTTGCCTTATTCCCTGTCACATTTCCTCTGTATTTCATAAGTGAATAATTTCCTTATAATCATGGTGCTGCCTAATTAGAACTTGTCCATCTCAGCTGAAAATGAAAACTTGGCCTTTTAGGTGGTCAGGTCTGAACTCACTTGATGAAAGACATATTTTTCAGTGGTTAGAGGAGGGGGGTCTGGATAGGGAAGGAAGCTTAAGATGCAGAATATTCTGTGAGATGCATTATCCATAAAGAAAAGTAATCAATTAAAGGTAAAACCATTCATTTTTTTCAAAGTTAATCATTACACACTAAAACTATGCATGTAAGAAGAAATTCAATTCACAAATGTAGACATAGTATAAAATACAAATTCTCAAGTAAATTAAATGTTTGTTGAATTGAAGTAACATTTTCCACTACTCAATTCACAGTATTTCTTTAAAAATACCAGTAACTAAAGTTAGCACACTTTAGTTACTAAAACAGTATCGTCAGTCATTCTTGGGATCAGGGTAAATTAAGGTAATTTTTATGGAAAATAATCTGGAACTATGAGACAAGAGATCTAAAAATGTTTATATATTCTGACATAGTAATTCTTCATAAAGGAATTTATTTTACAAAAATAAAAGATAGAAAATACATATCCATATATATATCTTACATTGAGTCAATTAATTATCATTGAACAAACATGAACTAGAAAGAAAAAAAAACAACGTATATTTGTAGCAGATATAAATTTTAGCTCACACACAGAGTGAAAGAAGCATCCTACTTCTATAACTCAATTTCTGACTCTGAAACCCACTTCTCCCAGGGTCCTGGACATTTCTTCTTAGTTATTGGGGTTTTCCTGAATACCAGGATAGTATAGAATGTAAAGCTTCATGGGGTTGGGAAGAAGTTGGTTCAGTTATCTGTTCCCCCACCCTCACGATGCCTTGGGGCTCAGCCTCTCTCTGTTTCTGTGTCATCCATAAGGCAAAGGGACCATTGACAAGGCCAAAGGCCCTTTCCTCAGTGTGTCACACTATGCACAGCCCCTCTTAGCCCCTCTTCATCGGGTCTTGCCACCTTCCCAGTTGTCCTGCCCAGACAGAGACCTTGGATTTCTGCATTCTTGGTATTCTTGGGAACGTAGTTTTCTCTCCCCGCACACCTGCCTCAGCCCATGAGGTTCGGCACATGGTGCCAAGAAAAGGAAAAGGAAGAATTATGCCCTTACTGCTGATTTTCCAAGACACTCTGCCTCTCTCCAGATGCCCTGGCTGCCATCCTTTCAGCCCACCTCCTCTCTCACTCCCACCTCAAGCTTTTTTAAAAAACAAAAGTCAAGAACAGAAGAATTTTATAGATAGCTGTGCCTTTAGCCCAGCTCCAAGCTACTTGTAGGCTGGAGTAAGAGCAGCCTCTCTGTGTTTGGATGGGAGGTCACAGATACAGAGGAAAAAACTAACATCTTAAAATATTATCCTAGCATACATACATAAAGATTGTCATGACAAAAAAAATGTCATGGAAACAACATTATCTAATAGTAGGGATATAATCTTGCACTAGTCACCAGAGCAGATTTTGTTTTCAAACATTATCATAACTTAATCTAAGAACCTTTAATTGCATAGAATGTAATCATTAGGAATAATTTTGAAGACATCAATCTAGATGCATTGTAAAGACCAAAAGTCACCAGCAAAAACGAAAATATCTGATGTGTTTGGGTTGTAGGATTTTGTGTGAATTACTTTTATGATAAGGATTATGTAACAACATTTTAAAAAAATAGAGACTAGGGGGAAAAATACTTCTTTCCAGGTTTGGAATGAGAAATGAAGAAATCCTTGTGGATTTTGCCTCAAAGAGTATTGTCAAGATCCAGTTCCAAGAATTCAAAGCTGTTCCAGCTGTGCCATTGTTGATGAGTTGAGATTGCAAAGATAGTTTATTTCCCTCTTGATTTAATTTTCTCTAATTCACGAAGCCCTATTGTCTGCCTCTCCAGATCCTATCCATCCTTTAGATCCTGGAGAAGAATTTGGAAAGAAATAGTCAATGAGGCTTCTTACAAGTGGTAAGCCCATGCGATAGATTTGCCCTAGAGAAGGGGAAATCACATTTGTTGAGCACCCTCTATGTTCCAGGCACAGGGGTAAATACTTGAACATTATTATCATATGTAATGGACTCTATTGGTTCCATTTTACTAATGTGAAAACTGAGGCCCAGAGAGGTTAAGTGATTTGCCTAACACCACTCAGTAACTGAATCAGAATTCAAACTCAAGTCTGGCTGAGCCCAGAGCCCCAGTTATTTTCCACGGCACTATGCTGCCTATCCTTGCAGTGGTCTTTCATGGGCAAGACCCTTCTGTCTGCCTAAGGTACAATTTTTAAAACATAAAAAGCTTTATCATTACAAACTAGTAAATATACTAAGTAATGTACTATTCTTACTGGAAAGCTGTAATGTCGTTAGCCAACATTTCCCAAAGCATGGTCCATAAAGTGCTCATTGGTAGAAGTGTTCCATCGCCAAATAACTTGGGAAGATGCCATAGCCAATAGGCCTCCTTTTAGAAATTCACAAAGGCTCTGAGTAATTAGGTAAAAACAAACAAACAAAAATCCCTTTTTCTCTTTTCAAATCCATCGTTTTCCAGGCTTACTTAGTCGTAGAATCCTTTTCTACCTGATACTGTTACAACTCCTAGACCAGTTGCACAAACCTGTGTCTCAGATCATGGAAAAGTCTTCCAAGGGGGAAGCTAAAGGGAGCTATTTTCACAGAGAAGGAGAGTGCCAAGTCACTGGGGACAGCTGTGCTCAGTGAAATTGAATTGTCACAGTAGGAAGGAAGGATGTTCTCAATGTTGAGTAGAACCGGAATGGCCTCAGCACGGTGAACGCTCCAGGAAATGTGACCCCACTTTGACGCAGCAAGTACTTGTAGCCTTGGCAACATCGGGAGACTGACAGCCACAAGGCACAATGTGGGTCTGTGGGCCAAGTCCAGCGTAGCCCAGAAGGGTTGAGAGTTCCTCCCGTGGTATTGAAGCACAAACCCTAGTGAGGGCAGTTAGAGCAAGAAAGGAAGCCCGGTGCCTGGCCCAGAGCAGGCACTCAGTCAGTCCGTCGATGTTTAATGCTAAAATGGCAGAGTGAAAAGCTTCCTTTGTCAGTTTCCCCTGGGACTCCAAGAAGTACCTGGGTATATCATCTTGATTTTGGCAGGAAAAGGGTGGCAAATTCAGGGCTTCACTAAACAAGAATTTAATGAGGTGACTTTTCACAGAGATAGAGGGAGGGTTAAGGGAATCAAAGGACGGGGTGGCACCCAGAGACTAGCAACGGCAGGAAGGATTTACCACCCCTAAGTCAGAAGGGGGAAAGAGAAGAAAGGGGTGTTATCAGAGCAGGGTGAGAACTGGCACCATCTGACAGGGGAGTAGGGAGACAGAAGAGCCAGCCGTGTGGGTAGGACGTTTGGGACGCGGTACAGAGCCTGCAGAGACAGATGTGGGGGAAGCCAACCAAATGTGAGTCATTATTAAGGAGACATAATTTGCATCCGTAAACTGAGGAGGCTTAGAGACACAAGAATTACACTGAGAAACTAAAAATCTAAGGAGCTCAGAATCTTAGAATTTTAAAGGATCTGAAACTCCTGGTTAGCCTGGAAAAAATTATAATTGGGTGAAACTGAGACTCGCTTTCTCATTTCTGTAGCCCGTTGAACTTGCCTCCCACTCGTTTATCGAAAGCACACTGAGTTAGTGTATGTTGCCTTCTTTTTGGCTCTCCTCGGATGGGACACTTAGAATCTGTGGTAGCACGTTTATTTGCTTAAACCTTTCCTGCAAGTGATCCGCCTACCACATCTGGGGAAGAGATTATGCCTCGGGAGGGAGGATGTCTCCACCCAGCTAAACAGAAAGGCTATCAGCCACCCCAGGACCCATTCCCTAAAACACCCAAGGAACTTTTGTTCTTGGGGCTCAGGTCCCCACGTCCTTCCCAAACATGTGCTTGGAAACCACAGGGATGCCTGGATGATGGCCCAGAATGTGTGGAACGCAGGGCTCAGGATTCGGCTGACCAAAATTAGATGAATAAAGTCAGATTGGCTCTGGAAGTGAGTTCTGCATGGGGAAGAGATGGAAGCATGGCCGGGGGAAGGTGAGTCGACTCTAGTATTAACCACGGCAGAAAGCCGCTACCTCCCGCAAGAGTAGACAGAGGAGGAAGCTACTCTTCCCAGAGCTCCATGGAAGCTGGGAGCTCAGCAGGTCTGCTCTGTGAGAACATGGACCACAAAGAGAGGGGGTGTCCAGTAGCCAGATCCACAGAGGAGAGGCGGGCCCTGCTGGAGAGGCCATTCAAAGCCAGGGGAGAAATGCCCTGGCTGGTCTCTCCTTCTTTCTGCCAGTCTCCTGCCAGGGCTGCCCATAAATTCCATCTGGTCTGAAGCCAGTTGGCAAGGAATATTAGAAACAGAATTTCCCTGCAATGTAAAACAGTGAGAAAAAAGGGCGGATGGATGTAAGATCAAACAGGCAAATGATCGCAAACACTTCTGTGCAAATGTTTGCCCACCACACCTCTGGACTGCCCTCATCAATATCACCAGTGACCTGCACATTGCCAAAGGCTATGGCAATGACAAATGAGAAATGCTATTCTCATTTCTCAAACTTTCAGCGGCACTTGAATCAATTGATCACTTCTTCTTAAAGTACTTTCTTCATTTGGCTTCTGCGACACTTCCCGTGGCTTCTGGTTTTTCTCCTACATCATTTGCTGCAATTTTTAGTTTTCTTTGCTGGTTCCTCCCCATCTTCTCATTGTCTGTGTTGGAGTGCCTCAGTATTCTTTCTTTGGTTAATTCCTATTTTCCATTGACTGTTATTCCCTAGGCGATCTTATCTGGTCCCATGGACTCTGCCACCTATCTAGACAACATCACCCTGAAATTTCTATCTCCATCCCCACCCACCCCAATACACTGTCACTGGTATACCCAGACGTCTGCTAAACAGCTCCAGTTGTATGTTAGCTGGCATCTCAAACAGAGTATGTCCTAATTTTTAAAATTTTTTTCTTCTACAAATCTACCCTTTTTCCACTTTCTGAGCTGAGTTCTGTGCTCATAGTAGATGTGCAATGCATATGTAATCTAATAGAAATTATGGGTACATTTTCCAACATCATTATAAGTATTTTGTAAGCATTTTATTCAATACTGGCAGAGTGCCTGGGAAGCGCAGACCCTGCACTAGGCACTGAGCAAACAAAAGTGAATCAGATGTGGTACCTGACCTCAAGGGAGGGACAGACAGGCGGGAAGGATGATCACCTGTGCCTGTTTGTATCTGTAAAATCATATCCTCCACCCAGCTCTAAGTTCCTTCAGAACTAGTGTCTTGTTACAGTGCGTGGAGTTGAAATACTGGCCAGTTCGAGCATGGAGCAGGATCTTGAGGTCTCTTACGGAAGCCAGGGAAGGTAGAACAACCAAACCACAGAGAAGGCAGGGACCTCGTCAGCCGTTTGCGGGCATTTTCTCTAGAATGCTACGATAACAAGACTCAGCTCCAACTCTCGTTGGCATTGGAATAAGAGAATGACAAATTCTAAGTGTAAGCACATCAAAGGAGATAACATTTGTGAATTGCAGCCTCCTCATCTGTGAAGTGGAGAGATTAATAATACAGTGCAGTTATTAGGATTAAAGAGCATAATACCATGAACCACAGAGCGTGATGCTTGGCCATAGTAAAAGAAGCTTCCATTCACTGGGTGCCTACTATTACTCTTTTTATTGTCATTGTTATTTATTCTAACTCCTCATCTTTTATATTGGTGAAATCTAGAGCCCAGGGAGAGAAAGCAACTTACTTAATGTTTCCCTATAAGTTAGGCAGGCACAGAGCTGGACCAGAGCACTGGCCACCAAATTCCCAGCCCAGCGTTGCCTCGATGATGCCATCGTGCCCCTTTATAAGGTGAATCCTCTAGGTCCCGGAATCCTACAATCACCATGTTTGAGGGAATCTTAATATGCATAAATGATTCATCTTTCATTACAAACTAGAGACTGCACCTCTCTGCAAACTAATGAGCTCTCAGCAGGATCCATTTGGCTGCAATCTTTTTTTGAAATCTTTTCAAGAAAACTCTATTTATACCAAACTCATAATCAACTTCTCCCAACTTCAGCCTTCTTTGCTTTGCCTTCAGAAGACATTTGGAACTTGAATCAATGTTTGTTTTCCTTCTTCTGACAGCTCTTGAGATATTTAAAGAAAGATTTCATCTCATCAAATTTTCCCTTTTCCAACGTAAATGTTTCCAGCCATTCCAAGAGAGAAATCTTGTCATTTTTCCTAGATTCTGGCCTTCTCATCTCCTAGACCTTATTAAATACCAATCCTTTTAGTTCCTGCCACATTTCTATTTCTCAGACTACCCCACCTGCCCCATCTCCACTGTCACCGCCTTACTTAAGTTCCGGCCACCTTTCAGCAAGATCGTTGCAACTGTATCTTTAGCCTGGTCTCTCGCCTCTGCTCTTACACCTTTTAACTCACTATCTACATTTGCAGCCGGAACGATTTTTCTAAAATGCAAATCTGACCCCATCACTTGACACCTCATTACTTACCAAATTAATTCTTAAATCTTTAGCATTTGAAGATCTTCAGGATGTGACCTCTAAGATGTTTCACCATTACTATCCTGTGATATTGGACTTTTGGAGGCAGATTTGGAAAGGCTATTTTAACAGTTGGAGCGGGGATTGAGGGTGGTCATGATGTGTGTAGTGGGGTTGAAGTTTAAAAACATGGGCTAGATTTGGGAAAGACTCCAAAGCTAAACTCCAAGGAAAATGGTTGTCTCTTATCTCTGCCATTCAAAGGTGACTACCAGATTTCTGTTTTGATTGACAAAATAGATGCTGGTGTCATTCACTGAGACTGAGACACCCCAGAAAAATCAGGCTGTGGGGGCTGGTGGAGCGCAGGTTGGTGAGGGTCCTTGTCACTGAGATGTAGGAAGCCACGTGGCATGCACGGGACCAGGGACCATGGGGGTTATGCTACTGGAGGCTACGCACCAGTAATGCAGCCTGGCATGGAATCAGCTTTTTTGGTGGCCACAGGCAAGGTTGGTTCTTGTTGAGTGACAAATGGAATAAATTTTGGAGATGAAAGAATAACAAAGCCCTGGCCCCTGTCTGACCTTGGAACGGGAAAACAGCTTCAAAACAGCCGTTGTATGTGATTGGGGAAGATTGTTTTTATTGTTGTAATGAAACATCCTACTTTGCTCAAAAGATTCACTTGTTTATCCTTTAATCATGAAAGATGCCTCTGGCTGCAGCAAGTCCTCATAACATACGCTTTACTTTCCATGACTAGGAGGTCACCCATTAAGGGAGGGGAATCATTCGTTCTTTGGCATAGGAAGGAGAGCTTGGCCAGAATGATACCTTATGTCTCCAAGAGCAGTGAACCACCCTGTAGTGACTTCACTGGTGGCCAGTTGAAGAAAAATGGTAGAGTAGTCCATTTTAATAGTGATAACCACCATTTTATTATAATAGGTACTAATACATGACTGATAATTGTACAAAAATTTGTTCTTCAGACAGAGACACTGAGGTCCAGACGAGTTAAATTGTCTGTCTAGGGTCATAATTCTATTATGTATAGAAACAGACCCTGAACCCAAATCTGTCTAACTCATTGAACTTGGCTTCATTATGCCCTTCAAAGCCATAAACAAAGCTAGGAGATGGTTTGGCTTAATAAGTAGCTATGTGAAGAGGGGTATAGTGGCAAGAGTATGCAATAATTTGCCACCACACCTGGGGTGAGGTGTAGACACTAGGATGACTTTCTCTTAACTGTGTCATTTTAAGCAGCTTGCTCCATTCTGAGTCTATTTCACACCTGAAACATGAGAAGACTATTCTGTCCTGTTTACTTAATGATGTTGCTATGATGTTCAAGCAAGAGCAGTTAAATAAAAATGATGTATAAACTTTAAAGCTTTATACCCATATGCAGAGATGTTAGTCATGATCATAATTCTTGCTTATTATGACTGTGATTATTATAATAGCAAAGTCATTTCCTTTTCCTCTGAGCCCCAATTACCACATCCACAAAATGTTTGAAAATGTTTGGGTTTCACCACATAGTTTCTAGGGCCCTCTGAGCTCTATTAGCAAAGAATCATGAGAATTTTAAGTATAGAAATTAAGGGACTGGAGTGTAAGAAACACTGGGGAGCTCTCCTTTGGCTGAGACAATTGCAATGTAAACTGAAAACGGAGACGGGGTTGTCAAATCAAATGCTAATTGTCAACTTAAGAACCTTGATTAAACTCAGAGAATAAAACAATCAAAAAACCTAGAAAACCAGTCTAGAAAACCAATTTGTCCAATTGGTCTAGAAAAGCACTTAGCAAGTGCTTTGGAGCCACCAAAATAGGACCCCGTTGGTGTGTGATCAGCCCTGAGCATAAAGCACAGACAGAGGCTCAAGGGGCAGCAGGAGACATCACTGCCCAAGAGCTTCCTCTGCTGCCTTCACCCAGGATCACTTCCCATTAGGTACGTTCCAGAGACGTGTGTATTTTAAAGGCTTTCAGGCATTCTCCTTCCACAAAAAGCCCATGCGACATATTCATCCCTCATGTTCCTACGTCTCTGGTCCTCTTCCTAAGCACTTTGGCAATGATTTTCTCATTTGCACACAACACGACCCTGTGGGGAGTCCTGGGTGAGGATGGTGAAGGGAAGGGTGGGGTCCAGAGCCTGCCACCTACCTGCAGTGCGGGACCTCGGGCAAGTCTGACTTTAGCTCAGAATTCCTTTCAGGAGGACCTCCCTGACCGTCATGTTACAGGACAGCCTTTTCGTTCATTTCTGTAAGCACCAGGCACTCTGTTAGGTCATAGGAGGAACCCCAAATGTGCTGGTGATGTGGGCGGGAGTGCTGGACTCAGGGTCCCTGGATTCAAATTCCCAGCATCACCACTTCCTAGTGTTGCCTTGCAGGAAGTTACCTAACCTCTCTGTGCTTCAGATTTCTCGTGCCCAGAGGGACAATAATTACACCATTCTTGTTGAGTGCTAATGAGGATTAAAAGACTAATCCATTTAAATGATTTACATCAGGGTTTCTCAGCCTGCTCACTAATGGTGAACCAGACAATTCTCTGTTGTGAGGGCCCTTTCCCTTGTGTCATAGGATGTTTAGCAGCATCCCTGGCCTCTATCCACTAGAAGCTATAACACCCCAAAAATGTCTGCAGACATTGTCAAATGTTCCCCGGGGAGGAATAAAATTACTCCCCTTTGATAACCACTGCCTACGCAATGCCTAGTAAGAGCTCAATTCAGTTTTTAAATCTCGGAGAAATCAAAGAATTTTGATATAACAGATTTGCTGGCTGCACTTTCCCCATGTGTTAAATGGGGACAATGTCACTGCTACTTAGGCTGGTTGAAAATTCAATGAGCGAACACAGATCAAACAGCCTGGTGCTGAGAAGGTGTCCAGTGGTTGTCACCTGAATTGTCAAATGGTCCCCTTGGGGAGGGGTGCCCTGGGACGAGCCCCTGCGAGCATCAGGAGGAAGGAACATTGCTGGGCAGGAGGTCACGTGCGGTGCTCTCCTCAACAGAGCACAGTCACGTTTCGCGGGCACAGCTGGGGGCAGCTGTTCCCGTGGTCCCTGAGGACAAAGCTGTGCTCTGTGGATGAGCCCTTTTGGCACCAGGATGGACACAGCTAAGCTCAGCTGGGTGTCTGCCAGGCACAGAGCAGGCCTGGCCTTGCCCACACATCTGCCATTCTCTTCTGCTATAGTCTAATTAGAAAGGAAGTAAATTCATCTCTGAGTCCTCTGCCTGTGAGAAAACTCTACTTTCCCTGACTTTCAAAACAACTTGCAAAGAAGCCCAATTGTGTATTGGTGTCAGACTGAATAGTAGGTATTCAGCATACTTTCTAAAACCTTTGACTATGCTGGTTTTACGTGTACTGTTTCGCTTAATCCTCACAATAACCTTTGGAGTCATTATTATTGAATTTTGTAGATGAAGAAATGAAGGCTTAGAGGGGTTAAGTGGATTTTCTAAGGAAACATAACAAGCCAACTGGTGCGCTTTGCATTTGAACCTACATCTAACTCCGTGCCCCGTGGTCTTTCTAACATCGCACCAGTAACGTACACAGCTGGGGAAGCAGAGTAAAGCAGGAGGCTGTTTTCTAGGATATGCAAGAGTTTGAGTCTCATGATAAACTTTCATTGACTCGCAAGCAGATGAAGAAGTTGCCCACTCACACAGACCCAAATAACAGATTAGTCTCTCCAGCTTTTTTAGAAGCAATTTTATATCTCTGAGGATCCAGTGTCTCATTTATTCACCCTTTACCAGGCAGGCTCAGGGGTAGAGGGTGAGAATTCTGATCTGAAAAACCCAATTCAAAGACTTCCCTGCATTTGAAAAGCCTGTACGAGAAGGAGGAGAGATTGCCCTTTTGACATTTCTTTGCAAGGCCCCAATTGTGACAATTATTCCCAAGTGCTATGGGGAGACCAGGCAGAGGTGAGACGCTCACTGGGAGTCAGAGCTTCCCAGTAAAGGAGATAGCTAACTGGATATTTATTTCAGAATATTACGGGGGTATAAATATTTTAGTTACATGGAGTGGTTTTGTACAGCTTGAGTCAAAGTTGTAAGTGTGCCCATCACCCAGACAGTGTGCACTGTACCCGCTAGATGTGATTTCACCCATCTCCTCCTTCCCCTTCCACCTGCTTGTTTTCCGTTGAGTTTTACTTCCATCTGTGCACATAAATGCTGATTAATTAGTTCCAATTTAATAGTGAGTACACGTGGTGTTTGTTTCTCCATTCTTTTGAAACTTCACTTAAGAGAATGGTCTCCAGTTCTATCCAGCTTGTTACAAAAGGTAACCATTTTTTTGTGTGGCTGAGTAGTACTCCATGGTATACATATATCATATTTTATTAATCCACTCATGAATTCATGGGCACTTGGGTTGTTTCCACATCTTTGCAATTGTGAATTGTGCTGCTATGAACATCTGAGTGCAAGTGTCTTTTTGATAAAATGGATTTTTTCCTTTGGGTGAATACCCAGCTAGCTAAATCTTAACGGGGCAGTAGGAATATGTGCAAAATGACTTGTCCCTGCGTCTGGGCCTGGCAAAGGGAACTTTATGCTGAAAGTCAGAGAGACATGTAGAGCAGGATTGGGGGAGCAACATGCAGGGCCATGCAGTTAGATTTTAGGACTGTCACTCGGATGCAGCCCTGGCTAAACAACTGCCGGGTAATTCACAGCCCTCTAGTATGTCAGATCAAGATATGTATGAGGAAATAAAGCCCAGAGAAGAAACCTGGCCCATTCAGGGCCTCTCCTAATTCCCAGAACAACACCCTCTCCACCCTGGGCTGCCTCTTGCATAATCACCCTCACTTGAAGCAACCGCCTATTTGTCTCCCGCCTGGCCCACGTTCCTGGGGTCTCAAACCACACGGGACCTAGGAGGGTGCGTTAGTCATTTGTATTAGTATCCAACCAGCATAGTTTCCTGGCCATGAAGCCTCCTGGCTCTGGAGATGCGTAACATGTGCTCATTTCCCTGCAGGGTTCAGCTTCATTTAAGCTCAAACAAATGAGAAATGCTATGAAAAAATGTACAATCCTTGACCTTTGAGCTCTTCCAGTTGGCTGATGGCCGTGGGTGAATTCCTCCCCCGTGAATCAGTCAAGAGCCAAGTTGCATTATTTTAAGGACTTGAGGCTCAATGCATTTCCCCTGTCTGAGATGATCTCTCACTCCCCCTAAGTCCTACCAAGTCTTTGAGGCTTAGGCCAAGTGCCATCTCCTCCGAAAGCCTTCTCCGATCCCTACTCTCCAGCACACCGAGTCCAGGGATATTGCTCTCTTCTCTGGACTCCTAGAATACTGTCTCTAAGATCCATTCCAAACCAGCATATTTTAAGGATGAAAAAGGCAAACATAAGTTATGTCTTGTTACCCCCTCAAGATTATATGCCCTGAAGGTTTCCCCCCATTCCTTTGGCTAGTCTGTCTCAGGCCAGTGGCACGTTGGCTTACTTCTACCTTGAGGTGTCATGCCTCGCTCCCTGCACATGATTCTTCTCCCCATCCCCAGAGCCACTCCTCTGCCTTGCCACTGGCCTTACTGTAACTGAACACTTATCCTGGGCCATCAAGTTACCATGTGACCTGAGCTGCCCATTGTGGATTAGGTGTTGCCCTACCCACCAAGGCATAAATTTGAGTGGGCACAGTGGTGCTCCATCATCACTTGAAAGAAGTATATATAAGATGGGGTTTGAACAGGCCCTGAGGACACAAGTAAACTGCATGAAGGAGTGGCCCAAATGCCCGTGGTCCCCACTCCTCCTACTGAACTGCCCCCCCACCGCCTCTGGTCTCTTTCACTTCCTTTTCTCCACTGCAAGCTGCCACCATGATCTTCAAAAAAATGCTGGTCTGATCATGCTGTTCTCCTCAGAAATCCCAGGATTTGTTGTCTGCAGAATTCCTGTTCATTCTTCAGGACATTGCTCAAGCCCTACTGCCTTCTCTACTCCCTCCCCAGAGTGTTCAGCCGGATAGCGCTTCTCAAACATTACTCCCAAATGACGCTGAGGATGCAGGAAGGCTCTGTGACTCTGTGATCCATTAAGTGATCAAGTGCCCCTGAGAATCCTAAAGGTAAAGCCCAGAGCAGACTTCTGCAAAAGTTCTGCAAAGATGAATGGCTTATCTAAAAATTATGCCAACTTCACCTTCTATTCTATAATATTTCTGAATGTTTTGATATTACTTAAAAATTGTTATTTACATTTCCCTAGTAAATTTGATATTCTACACCAATAAGCTATCTTTGCCCTCTGACTCTACAGTCAGCACTGACATGCCACCGTCCCTCCAAGTTTGAAGAACATGGGTCCTCAAGCACATTTTTCATACTTCTGCTATCCCTCATGGTCAGTGTTCTCTGCCTGAAAAGCTCCAGGTCTAGTGATGAAGGAAATTTCACACTATGCTATGATGATATGCACAAAACAGGACTGGGCATTCAGAGGGTTAGTGGATTCTCAGTATCAAAATTCCTTAGCCTAAAATTGAAGATAAGTAATGACCACACACAATAATACTATTAAATACAATACCAGTGGCTACAACTTATGTAGTGCTTACTCTGACCAAGCACGTCTGAGCTCTTCATGTATATTACACATTTAGTTCCAAAAACTATACCATGAAATAGATACTGCTAATATCCCCATTCCAATTATATGGTAAGAAAACTGAGCCTGACTTTGAAGCAGACAGTCTGGCTTCAATGATCATCACCTAAACCACTCTGTTATGACATGTTCTCACTAACATTAATTTGAAATAATAGTAATATTAGCAGAGTAATAATAGTAGTAATAGTAGCAGTAGCAGCTATAGTTACAGTGACTCCCTGCTCATATGTAATACACACTTTAGAATTCAAGTGAGATAAATTATATAAAATTATCTTGAAATCCTCACAGTACAGATTAGTTTGTTATGAGACCTTCCTAAGCCACTGCTCTCTGAGCTCCATCTCCCTTTCCTACCCACAGAAGTCACACAGAGGTCTCCCAAGATCCCTGTGGTTAAAAGTTGCGGTGAAAGCATGTTGAAATAGCATTGCTGTGTGTACAGATGGAGACAGCTCTGTGACTATAAGAGAGAGTCATAGGCAATAAGAAGGTAGAAGTTCAAAGATCTGAACTCCTTTGATTGACATTCAAGGACTAACTTTGGTCTGGCTCCTACTAATCAATAGGCAGTCCTCAAACTTGGAGTCCTTTCTCAGAATGGAATTTGCAGTCTTTGGATAACAGAGTCTTTCCTTGGAAGTAAAATACAAAGGATCTAGTGGGGGTTAGGGGGCTGTGACGTGCAGCCCTGTGCTAGACCATCGTAAATAGCTGACCTCATTTGTTCCTTACAATATCCCGGTGACAGAAGTAACATCATTACAGATGAGGATGCTGGTGCTAGAGAGATTATGTAACTCAGCCAAGGTAATACAGAAATAAATATGTGGCACAACTATTTGGAGTTGTATCCATCTGATCATAAACCTTACTTTTTAAAATTACATTCTGTGAAGAAGTAATGTTTCTGACCAAGGACATAATGTTCTTTAAAATTTTAAAAAGAAGGTGGCTCAAGAAACACTAGAAACTAAATCTGAAGTCTCTGGCTCTTTGTGTGAGACTGCTCTTACAAGACAAGGCTTCCTAAAAGCTAAAGAACTCAGAATCCTCTTCATTACTGCACATGACTAGCTTAGCAGGTACTTGTCCTCAGCAGGGTGTGGATGACAGTGGGATAGGTCATATGTGTCCTTTTTAGGATCCAGCCATTCCAAGAGCTGAAAGAAAAAGGCAGTAGCTGAGGCTGGATTCAGTAAGTGGCAATAGAAGAAACTCCAAGTAGGAGGGAAGCACCTCGGAAGGTCCAGCAGTAGAAAAAGAGAGGCCAGGGACAGACCACTAGTTGGCTTTAGCTAAGTCTCTCAATTAGGGAGATTGGTTAAATGAATGAGGGAGAAAGGGTTAGGGATAGGATTCTAAGATTACGTGAAGGGGGAAGCAGACTTCCAGACTTTAAGTGATTCCAAAAAAGGTTACCAAAATATGGTATCAGGAACAAGATCAAAGGCTAATTATAGGAACAGGAACAGAGTCCAGATATCAAAACCAGGGATCAAGGCAGGAGAAGGATGAGCAGAACAAGTAACTTGATGCAGCATCTATGAAATATCAACCAAGGCCTCCTTACGATCCTGTGTCTGGGGAAGGCATGTATAGGATGTCATCAAACGTGGCCATCAGAAAGGGCATTAGAGGCAGAGAAAACAGCATATGCCAAAACATGAAGGCTGAATGTATGTGGTGTTTTGGGGAATAGCAAATAGTCCTTTGGGCCTGGGATTGAGGGAAAGTAGTGCTTAGAAAATGTCAGTTAGGAGCAGATTACAGAAGACCCTGAATGTCTAATTAAATTACCTAGACTTTATTGTAAGGAGTCAACAGATCTGGGTGATGCTAACTGGCAGATGATATAGGAGAAGAGGAAGACACAAGACCCATGGTTGGTTGGTGCTTAGTAGAAAAAAATGGGTAGTATGCTGAATTTTGCTATAGGATGATACATGCAACAAATAAATGAATCAAAATATTGAAGCTAGAATAGATCTTGGAGACTCTCTATGCAGTTTCCATGTTTCATAGTTGGGGAGACAAGTCTGGAGAACAGACACAATGATCTTGGATAACTGGAACCCAGTGCTCTTTCCAGTCCATTGTGTATTGAGATTGCAAAGTTAACAGAAAAACAATAGAGTTCTCCAAATTTTGACATCATTGGTTATAAATATAAGTGGGAAAAAACCAGTAAGTTGTTTGTGGCCTGGGAGTGTAGCTGAACAATAAAACTCAAAGCCAACTTTCTGACCTAAATTCAGAGTCCAAGGACTTGACCATGGGCCGCCCTTGGCGCTTCTCCCCAACTTCTGCAGGTTGACCTCATGTGCATTTGATCCCTTGGACTTCAAGCCTTTTGACTCAGGGGTTTGCAATGTTTCATGTAATTAAAGCAAATAATTGCAAGCGATTTTCTGTTTTACAAACTTTGAAAATGAAATCTGATTCCAGAAAAGAACTAGACACCAAATGCACGGATAGGCAAGATCAATATGAAGATAAATCCATTCAAGTTACAAGCCACTGGCTGACATGTTCCCTCTCGCTCAACAGGGGTTAGAGAAAAAAATGCTAATACCTGGGTCTCCCAAGGTGGGCAAAGACCCATTGCTTACTTCTGTTTTGTTACCTCCACTGGTGCCACAATTGAGAGAGAGACACCTCTACCAAGTGCAAATGGAGCCCAGTGGAGGAAGCCATTGGTACTGGGGGACCAGAAGGGACAACATTTGAATTTGCTTTTGAAAAATTAGAAGGCACTTCTTTAGACAGACAAAAGGCAGAAGGAATGTTATTTCCCATAGAGGAAATAATTTGTACAACAGAGGAAATAACTTGTGCACAGACATAAAAGGGACTACTGGGTAGACAGCCAACAGTTCAGTGTGGCAAGAAAATGAGAAGACTGAAGGTGTGGGGGAAGAAAAGCATGTCAGGCTTGTACAAGGGCAGACAGGTGGGAAAAAATACGCAGTGCCAGGACAATGTCAAATAGTTCCATGTGGGTTATGCCAAATCAACAGGAAGGAAAATGAGGGTGGGACAGGCCCAGGAGGGCTGTGAATACCTGGCTAAGAAATCTGGCTTTCGCTCTGCAGGTGGGGAAGGGGTAGCCACTGAAGTGTTTGAGCAGGAGAGTCACACTGTGAGAATTGTGCTTTGGGTAAAATAGGCTGGGAAATGGGAGACTGGATATAGGGTGGTTAAGATACGTGCCCAGGTGAGAAATTAAAAGGATGCAAACCAGAGTCTTACTAGTGATCTACACTCAGTGGCAAGTTGTCCGGAGAAGGGTGATGCTGGTGCAGATGGGAAACTTGAGGAAAGGTTCTGGGTAGAACTAACAGGAATATCAGTCACTGGACCCTTAACAACGCTTACTGTGGTTTGACCTTCCTTGTGCTGTGAATAACTCGAAGGCACCCAGCACACAGTCAGCCCCATGGGAATGCTGCCCAAATAAGCCCACTAATAGGTGGCACTGAGATGCAGCTGCGTGCCCCAACCACCTGCACTCACCCTACCCCACCAGGCCCCAATGGTGGCCGGGTAAATGGGGCTACGTTGTTTCTTCACTCATTCCTTGGCAGTACAATGTTAATTGCTTTTATTGTAAGTGCCACTGGGTTACTGCTCACACAGAGAATGTGGAAGAAAATGTAACCAGCGCCCTGGGTGACTGGTGGGATGTATTTCCTGTGACCAGGACTCCGTGAATACGTTCCACTCCATTCCTCAGTTCCTGCTTGGTTCTGCCCACACAGACTCACATCCTGCAAAGCCAAGACAGACTCCTGATCCTGAAGATGGCTGATTAAAAGTGGACCCAGCTGGGTCCCTGAGACCTAGTTATGCCTAGATCAAGGCAGATGACCCTTCCAGGCAAGTAGCTGTGCCAGATAGTAACCATCGCCCTCTCACATCTGTTACACATCTCTATTGGTTCTCACCAGCAATGTCTAATCACCCCCATTCTACAGATGAGGGTCCCAAAGCCTAGAATGGTTAAATCAGTGGTTCCCAGCCCAGACCTAGCAGAGAGCCACCTGGGGAGCTGGTGAGCAATTCTGACCACCAGGCCCCAGCCCAGACTGCTGGAGTAAGGGGCCCTGGGTGAGGATCAAGCGCCAGTACCCATGGTCACAAGGTGGTGAGTAGAAGACCCAGGGCTGGACCTCAGCTTTCCCCAGCCTCAGTGTCCTTTCCAGAGCTCTACTGACAGTAAGTAAATAATAATTTTCTGTTTTAGGACTGTCCCTGGGAACTGAACTCTCAGGAGCTGGGTGAGATAGGGTGCAGGGGGTGGGAGGACAAGGAAAAAGGCATCTCATCAAGTTTTCAGTGTCCTGTGCTGCTTGCTTTTGATCTCAAACCAAAGGATTTGTTTGTGGCTTCGAAGGTGCATTAACTGTTTAGGTTCCTGCTCAGAACACAGTACAGTCTCTTTCCTGCCAAGCAGGAGCGTCCTGGCACAGGGGCCTTGCCTCTGTTGCCTCTTTGATTGGGGCAGTGCAAAGGGACATTTTGGCAGCTTTATGGGCTGCCTCTCAGGCTGCTGACATGGCTGCCTGACGGATGGCCTGCCGTGCTGTTTCTGGGGCTGTGTCCCTGATTTCACCAAAGGCACTTGCTCAGGCCATGTGTTTTGGGTTCTTTTTCTCAGATTTGTGTTAGCCCATGAATCACAGAATGGCCGTGCAGAAGAGAACCTTATAGATCATGTGGCCAACTACCTCCCCAATCATCACTCCCCAGACACTTCTCTGATGGGAAAATGGAAGCTTATTTGATAATTAAGTATTAATAATCATAAAATTCAACAGAGTAAAATATTTCCACACCAATAAATTACTATAAAAATAATGTTTATTTCATATCAACTGTATGTCAGAGACTTTACATACATTATCTTGCTGAATCCTAAAGGCCACTTCCATTGCACAAATCCCGGGGCCACCATTTGTCTCATGGAGCATATTACATTGACCAGGATGTTCACGGGCTTCCTAGAACAGTGCTGTTCATAACTTGGGTGGCCATGCCTGGTAGCCCCCTTAAGACCGATGGTGATCTTAGGCAAAAGCTGTCATTTCTATAGTGGTTCAGGGTACTTGGAATCCCCCCTACCTTTTGGAGTAGGAATGGCTCATCACACAAAGATTACCAGCCAAATAAGACACAAGCATTATTTTTTAAAATTTGTATCATCACCATGTGTATCAGGTAACTTCTGCTACATAACAAATTATCCCACAGTTTAAGAGCTTAAAAAAAAACTCTGTTATTGCTCACAAATCTACAGGTCAGCTGGGCAGTTCTGCTGGTTTGGGCTAGGGTTGGCTGATCTTGGTTGAGCTCATTGATGCATTGGCATCAACTCACAGGTCAACCAGGGACTGGCTAGTCTGTGATGGCCTTAGCTGGGCTGGCTAAGATGACTGGCATCTCTCTCCATGTGTCTCCCTTCATGCAGGAGGTAAGTCCGGGCTGTTGACATGAAGGTCACAGGGTTTTAAGGGAGCAAGGAGCAGGTAAAATCTCTTGAGGTCCAGACTCAGAACTCACACAATCACTTCTACTTCTCTATTTTAGCCAAAGCAAGTCACAACACCAGTCCAGATTATAGGGAAAGAGAAGTTGACTCCACCTTTCAATGGGAGAAGGTACAAAAATTTATGGCCATTTTGGTAAACTACTATACCCTGTAACTCAAAATGACAGAGTTGTGAGTTAACTCTGTTTGCGAATAGGATTTAGGTTTCCATCTGAAAGTGGTATGACCCATACTCCCCATGATGTGCCAGCTTGACCAACAGCTGCCCAGTTCCAGATGGAGAAGCTGGAACACAGAACAGCAGATGGGGATTGTTGTCCAGGGCAGTGACCCCACCCACACCAGGAAGGGGTTGGAGTTTGACTTTTATTCGTGCCTATCACATTAGATACTCCTTTCCTCATAGAAGTATGTAAGGATCAGAAAGAGTCTGAAGGTGTTCTGCTCAACGCTTAGAGGGGAGTAGAATGGAAATTCTTTCCTCTCTGGATCAAGGTGAGAATGTGGGAAGAATAGAGGAGAACATTCCTGATCAATAACATCCGAATGCAGACAAGGAAACGGAGGCTAGAAGAGAGTAACACACATGCCTGAGAACACATAGTTGAAAAGATCAGGAAAACTACCCAAATTGTGACACCCAGGCCAGCTAAGATCAGTCCTGTTTGGGTTCCCATCCTAATAGCTTCTAGCCCTCTGCCGGGAGAGCCAAACAAGGCTTTTAATGCATTGAGCAGCTGTTTTGAGCCAAGTACCTTTCTGAGCATCTTCATATAAATTAGCACATAAAATCTTCACCACTCTGAATGACAAGCACTTTTATCTTCATAATTAGTGAGAAACACTACACGCAGAGGTAAAGAGATATGTTCAAGATCGCACAGCAAGTGGGGTAGCAAGGACTTAATTTTGAATCCAGGCTCTCACCCAGTCCAAATGTTCTCTTCATCATAGTGTCATTACTCAATTCCCTTGTCATGCATTGTATGTGCCAGGCAAACTGGGTTATTTCTCTCCTCAAAAGATTCTCCTTTATTCTTGAGATCTTGGTTTCTCTCCACCTTGAATGTACCAGCAACCATGTTCTTATGGTGTGAATCCCCCATTCCCACCCCCACTTGCTGCCCAAACTCTGCCTAGAAGATCCTATCATCTTTAAACAACCAGCGCAAATATCACCTCCTCCAAGATCCAAAATAAAGATCTGCTCTTCCCTCATCCCCCCACTCCCTCTGTGCTCCTACAACATTTCACACCACTTTTTGCCATGCATCACAACTTTTTGTTTACTTGTTTGTGTCCACTATGCCTTAAAAGCTTGTTAAGTCATAGGACTCATCATTGTAACTTCATTATCCAAAAGGAGCCTTATCATTGCCTGAGAAGACCAAAAAAAGCCACATTTTCCCCATGCTCAGGTGGCTGGTATTGAGTAAATACTCATCTTCTGCTAGCCAACCTGGGAGGACTGCCTGGAGGGGAATTTGTAGGTCATAAGAAACTTGTGAGTTTCCTCAATGCTTTCAGTCCCTGTTCCCTTGGTCTCTCATGTCTAAAAAGCATGGACATTGCTTTGGTAGAAGTGAGTAGTTTGTCAAGCTTACTTACGGACATTCTTAGAAAAGGGAAGGGGAAAAAGGGTGCAAAGACTGGTATGGTAATAATTTAAGTTTTATCCAAATAAGATGTCCATGAAATGCAGAAGACTGCTGAAAGTGACACATTTCTGGCAGCTGATTATTCCTGGAAAAGATAAAAAGAGGATGAGAAGAGAACATTTTGTAGGAGCTCTTGCTACTCCTATAGCCCACTTTTGTTTCTACTTCACAGAGGAAAAAGGAGATGGGAATAGTGGGTTTTTCTTATAGAGGTAAAAAACAATAATCTTCACACTGTATGTGTCAGAGTCTGATCATTTCTAGCACATGCACTTTGCTTTACAATCTATAAAGTGTTATCCATCTCTTTTCTCATAAGTCTATGGAGTAGATAAACCCATTGATAAGTAGGGAGTGCTTAAATTCACAGTATAATTTAAATTTTTCATGGCCTTTTTTGAAGAGACTTTTAGCATGACATGTGTTTTCTTTTCTATGACCTTTGATTCTTCTTCCAAGACATAAAGACTGACTCTCTGAAGACAGCTCTCCCCCACCAGGCGAGCTAATGCAGAGGAAGTGATTCAAGGCACAAGAATAAAAGGAGCAAGATAAAGGCTTTAAGAAAAAGAAACATTTCTGGCCCCAGATTCTAGTCTGGGCTTGCCTGTGACCCACTGCACGGCTTTGAACAAGTCGTTTCAATTGTCTTGAGTTTTCCAGCCACAAAGTTAATCATTTCCTCCCCTCTGCTCCCAGAATATTTTCAATGCCATATTATAACTTAAATTTTGTAACATATGTATTATTTGTTTACATGTCACCCACTCAGGGAGATGCTTCCAGATCATCCTGTGTAGGTTGGTTTTTCCCATCATCATTCTCTGTCTCTGCCCCTTGCCTGTTACTTTCCTAACACTTGTCACAATTCCTCGCTATTTGCTTTATTTCCCTACTTACTTGGTAGAGTTTCTGGCTCTCTCCCATGAGGACATGGCCCAGTCTGCCCTGTTCACCAGCCCGGTGCCTTGGTGCCGCAGGTTCTCAAATGTTAATGGAGTGGGTGATGTCTCTGAGCTCTTCTTTGAGTCCCCTGTTGACCCAGGGTCTGGCACAGAGTTGGTGCTCAGTAAAGGACGATGTTGAGGAGGGGAACGTGTCTCCATCACCCCTCACCTCACACTCCAGCCTTGGCCCATGAAGAAGGGAATGTCTGCTCCATCCTTGTGCTCAGTGTCACTGCCCCTCAGAGGAGGGGAGAGGAGAAGGAGTTGTCCACCTGGTTGGACAGACCCTGGCAGTCCAGGACTCTGGACTGTGAGTGGGCAGTGACACTCCACGGACATGCAGCACACAGCTGTGAATACTCTCTGCTCTGCTTCCTGCGGCATGAGGAAGAACCATCTTCTCCTCCTCCTCGCCTTCTCTTTCTGGTCAAGCATGGTGAACTGTTGCCCACTTCCTGTCTGCCTGGGGTAAGCATCTGCCGAGGTGACATCCCTCAACTGTTCTTCCATGTGACTTGTGAGGGGATGAAAGGAACAGGCCATCCTCACTCCTGTGGTTCTTTGGGTAAGTAAACTTGGGGTCGGCTCCGCCAAACCAGACTCCTTGCTTTGCAGATCTGAGGCTGTACACTTAAATCTAGATCCAGGATGCCGGGTAAGGCATGCTTCAATCTAGGCCACTCTCTCTAATATAGCCTTTACCAGTGCTTTGCAGTGGAGTGTTCTGCACTTGCCCAGCTGTTAATAAATTCGGTATTTTATTTTTCCATTTTGTTATGGATTTGTGCATAGTTGCCAGGAGGCAGGAGATAACTCTGAGAATTCAAGCACTAAAGTCTGCTGCCAACCCTAAGAGAGCTTTGCTTCTCAATGTGTGGTTCTAAACACCTGTATTCTGAAAATGAAGAATCACTAGTGCTCAGTAAGAGAATTCAAATGCAGGGATCACTCCTGGTGACTCCTATACATTTTAAAATTTGAAACCATGTCCTAGCAATCTGCTGAATAAATCTCCCATGAATTTGATAGATGGACCTCATAGATCAATTGAGCCTGTCTGAGATCCTAAGTTTACTACCCCACTCACAGGTGAGAATCTAATTCGCTAGAGGGAGCTGCTAGTTGAAGACTTACGGGTCTTAGCTTCAGACCTACAAGAGTCAGGGTCACAGCTCAGCCATTTTCTGGCCACACAACCTTAAGTTGGGTACTGAACCCCTCTAAACATCAGTTTCTTCAGTCTGTAAACTGGAAGAATGTACCCATTTCTAAAAGTAGTTGTAAAGATTATCAGTTTTTGATGCATAGAAGTAGTTCATGAATATGTTATAAACAAAAACGAACAAAAACTAAATCTTCCAACCCTGAAGGGCATAGAGTAGAATGATGGGCGATGCTGTGTATAATATTATAAAGAATCTATAGAAGCCTTTGAACTTTTGTCTGAATTTCTGCAGTAAACATGTGCACACACGTGCATGAGCACGTGTGCAGACACACTTGGACATAACCACCAATCAGTCCTGTTGCTGCAAAATAGAATGCAGTCTCTCCTGACCTCTGATGCATCTGACCCAATTCTGTTTCTTCCAGCTGACCTCCGCCAAGACCTCATGGAAGGAATGTCACATTTCCATAATCTTAAAGATACCAAGCGCATTATCTGCTCTGCAAGGAGATAAATTATACAAGGCCACAATGTTTGGTCTCAGAACCTTCAGTTAATAGATTAGTAAAGCTAATTGGAGCTCATTAGTTGGAGAGGCAAAGCATTCTCACAGAAAAATTATTCCCAGACCAAAATTAGAGAATGTCAATGCTAGAAGACAGCGATGGGTTTCCAGTCCAAACCCTCCCCCTACATTTTTTTTTTTTTAAGAGACAGGGTCTTGCTCCGTCTCCGAGGCTGGAGTGTAGTGGCACAATCCTAGCTCACTGTAACCTTGAACTCCTGGGTTCATCTTCTTACTGATGGGAAACAGGCTCAGAAAGGGGAAGTGACTGGCCGCAGGTCAGCCTTGTCACCAGTTTCTGGTTAGAACTGAAGTCAGGAACTAGCTGGGAGTTGGGGCTCTATCACAGCTGACCATAGCAAGCCACGGTGCAGGGCCTGGGTGAAGTTCTAGAAATCCATGCCGAGAGTTTCAAAGAAAAGTGGTTTCTGGGTATGTCTGGCCCCTCGTCTGGGAGAGGAGACGCTTCTGCTCTTCTACACAAGGCCTGTGTGCTTCTCCCTTTCCCCCAGGAAACCAAAGAAGCCCCTTTCCTGTTGGGCCTGGCAGGGGCTTACCAAGTCTTTCTCCAGGGCATCACTTCCTAGGAAGCCATAAACCAGGCTTTTGAGTTTATTTAGTCCTCACAATCATCCAACTTCATTCTGAACTGGCAGAGGAACAAGCAGAAAGGTGCAAACAGCTCTGAGGCCCCCGTCTCCCAGCTCAAGACAGCCAGCCCTGACTACAGGCAGAGCTGTCTGCTTTCTGAAGACCCTCTCTTCTCACCACACCCTGCTGCACCTGCAACTTCTAGATTATCTCATTCATTCATTAATAAGAATCACATATATTTATTTAACAGAAAATATACTTCACAGGGCGTCTTGTCTGTCTTGTTCTTGAGTATTTCCTTAGGCTTTGGGTAATGCCAAATACTGCTGTGGTTGCTCAGGAAGGAAGCAAAGGAGAGAGAGAGAGAGAGAGAGAGAGAGAGAGAGAGAGAGAGAAGGAAGGAGGAAGAAAGGAAGAACTTCTGCTTTGGGTCCCTGCCCCTCTACTTTTCTAGAATCAGATCATCATCATGACAGCCCCTCAAATATGCATAGCATTTACCTTTTATGAAATGCTTTTGCACCCTTTGGATCCTCCCTATAGTCCTCCCTTTCTGCCTGTAAGGTAGAAAGAGAAGGGCTCTTTTTCCCTATTTTATACATACATTCATAAATTGATCATCTCCTGAGAACAAAGCACTAATAACTGTGGCCGTGGGTGTGCACATGACCATACCTGGTTCTCATGGAGCTTTCACCTGTCTCCCCAGACAGCACTGCAGGCAATGGGGAGGGCTGCAGTGAGGCTTTGTACAAAGGGAGGGATTTTCCTCGTGAGGGCTTCCCTGAGCTCCGTCCTCCAGACAGGGTAGACCCTTGAGTTTTCCAGGGGCATGTGCAGAAAGAACAGCACCTACAAATGTGTATAGATTTGAGAAGAATGGGCTCTTCTGCAGAAGAGTTCCAAACACATTCTTGCCAGAAGAGTAGACAGAGGTGCTGACACTGGAAACATGAGCAGGGACCAGATCTCAGGGAGCCTTGAACACCAGATGAATGAGCTTGAACTTCAGCCTGGAGGCATAGGGGCCACTGACCACTGTGTGCCAGAGAGGGCCCGTCTGATCTCCACATCAGGCGATGGCTTTAGAGGAGGCAGCAGAGAAGCTGGCAGGGCAAGGAAGGCAGGAAGGTCAGTGAGAACGGTTATGGGGCTGAAGGACCATCCTGGAGAGAGAAGAGGTGGCACCGACACCATCATGTGGCCTGGCAGCAGGGACGCTCAGGCAGTTAACACCAGAATGGGCTATGCTCCCAGGAGGGGAGAGATTTGCCCAGGGCTTCCACAGCAAGTAGGGGGCAAACCTAGGTCTTCCATGTCCTAGTTCAGGAGTCTTCGCATCACGGCAAGTGCTGCCTCAGACATGCCTGTGGCTGGCTCCACACAGAGCTGCTATGTTCCCCACACCCTGGCAGCCCACCTCTGCTCAGCCATCAGCTCCCAGCCTGCCCACCTCTGTTTACCAACACAAATTAGTTGCTTTACCCCTTAGGCTGGGAGAGAGATTATGAAGCTGCAGGTAGGAAAATGCACAATCTCCTCTACCTTTGAGTGTTAAGGTGGGCCATGACCTCCTGCCAAGGTCCTGGTCACTCACTTACTCAACATTTACCCCGTTATACATTTTGTGCTGAGCACTGGGATCCACCTGGCCTCTTAGGACTTCTCCTCAGCTGTCCTTTTGAAGGTTTGTTTAAAGTTCAAAGACATTCATGAGCTTCACCTAGGCTCATGGTAACCACACGGCGTGGCCAAGGCCACAGCAAGCACATTGACAAGTCAAGCGCCTGGATTGACTCCCAACCCCGTGGGATTTCTGTGACCTCGTAGTGGCCTGGGCAATTAGGACTTTGACTTGGGCCTGATCGATCCAGGATGCTTTCATTACGGGAACAGGGAGGATGTTGACCCACTGAGGATCCAGCAGGTAAGTGACTGTCACTGGACCCTAGGAGTAGCAACCGCAGGTCTGGTTCCTCAGCGCCACGCACAGCAGCGGCACTCTGACACATATGGTGTTTATCCTTGCCTCATTCTTTGGGGATGTGCTTGCTGATGGGCTGCGGAGCATATCCAGAATGTTTTTGGAGCTGTTAGCTATTATGTCCTAAAAAATAATAAATTGCACACTGTGGCTCACTCTTTCTTTCTTTCTTTCAAAGCAACAGGAGAACTAAAAATACCAAGCTCCTTGCAGGGCCCACGTCGTGTCAGAGTTACCACCAACAGGAGGGTCCCACCGGCCCTGGAGACCTTGTTTACTTTGAAAAGCTCACTCAGCACCAGCTGGGAGCCTCCTGGACGCCCTCCCGGGCGGGCTCCTTTGTGCCGACACAACAGCGGGCTGCCCGTTGTTGGCAGGTCTCAGAGCTGCTCCCCCAGCCCGCGGCCTCGCTGCTCCCCTGGCCACCAGGTCTGCGTTTATTATTCCAGATGATAAAGCACACTGTCCCGAGGAGTTCAAAGCCCCACATCACACGCTGCCTCACGGGCAGGAAAGATGCTGTTGTTTATTCCTAGAGTGGTCGGGAGCCCCTTACGCTCTTCCCTCCTCTCCTAGTCTTCGTTCGCTCTTCCACCCTCCACAACCCCATCTCTCTCCCCAGCCTCTCTTCTTCTTTCTCTTTCTTTCCTTCTCAGACCCCATCCTCCACTCTTCTCTACGTCTTTCCCTTTCTCTTCTCTCTAGAACCAGAGGCAGCTCTGCAGGAAACGGCTTGGAGATCCCTGGGTGAGAGGCTAAGGGCCTTCTTGGCACCCACATTGCACAAGAGCCATTCTTCTCCCTTCTGCCTCAGGCTATGAGTTTTTGATGGGAGTTTAAAAGGTGGGTGCTAACTGATAAATGCCCAGCTTTCAGACCAGGCAACAGCACTCCTGGGCCAAGCCCGTCTGGCATCTTAACATATTAAAAAGGATGAGAAGGAATGGGAATATCTACACGCAGTGAAACTGACCAGAAAGTTAGAGAATTCTGCAACATTGCCATATCTGTGATTGCAGGAAATTATTTCTCTGTGGGCCTCAGTTTATCATATGTCTAAAGGGGTTAGGAACCCCTGTCCTGTCCTTTGCCAGGAAGGATCAAAAGTCATGTAGGATCATAGATAGGAAAATTCTTTGGTGCCTATGCAAGCACGTAATAACATTGCTATGGGCTGCCTACTACCCGTGGTTACTGTGAGAATGAAATGAGATGGTACGCATAGAGTGCCTCACATACTGTCAGGCACAAACATTGCTGCAATTACCGTTTGCTGTTGGATAGGTCCCCCAAGAATCAGACCGAGATGGAGATGTGCATGCAAAACTACACTAGAGAGTGCTTCTGGGATCCCCACATGGGGAAGGGAAAGAGGCAGCGTCAGGAAAAGGAAGAAGTGGGCTGCTGTGCAGCCTCAACAGAGGTCTCAGCCAGCGTTAAAGAGAGTTCTGAAGCTGGAGGGCCTTTCAGTTGTCCCAAATTAAGGTACAGGGACCAGGCATTTATACCTCCACAAATTTCAGTCATTGCAAGTGGGCTGCCCAGAAAGATATGATCTTGGAAGAGGCAGCTATCTTCAGCTGATACAATTCTCAAAGGGGATTAAGAGGTGAGGGCTATCTGCTGGCAGCCCTCCCAGCAACTGGAGTAATAATTCCTTTAGTCCAAGGAGAGGTCTGAGCCATGCATCCCACTGTCTCTTACTTCGTCATTACTATTACATAAATATAATGATTTATTTCCTCATGTAGTTGGAAAAAATCTGATATTGGCTTAAAAATCTGTAATTACAAGAGAAATGTGGGAAAATTATTTCTACCTAACAAACCAGTAAGTAACTACTGATGAGCCACTTCCCAATGGAACAACATGTCAGGCTGGTACAATAGGTCCACACAGTCATGATTTGCAAGACCGCTAGCAATGGCCTCCCAAAGCTCTCCCAGCTTTGTGCTCTCTGCCATCCCCTATTGGTCAAATCTGTGTACTGCCTCTAGGGCTGGGGCTCTAATTCTACCATTCTACTATTTAAACATAACCAAAGGCTTCCATCCCCTAGGGAAAGAGTCAAGACGCCTCTTCACCTCCCGGCCTCACTCTGCCTTGGCAGCCTCTTTCCCCACCCCTCCTTCCATCCTGCCACCTCCTGCCTATGTTCCAGTGCAGCGCTGTGCCTGTATCTGGAATAACCCCCATCTTCCTCCTGATAGATTCCGACACATCCTTCGAAGCCCAGCCCAAGCAACCCCTCCTTTGTGCCGCCTGTATGCCTTGCATGCACCTCAATTCTAACACTTAGATAAAGGGACAGTGAGCCAGATTCAGTGCGAAGCTTCTGATACTAGAGAAAGGGTGCTATGGCAAGGAGTTGGCTTGGCTATGAAGTCAGTTGGCCTTAGTCTGAATCTATCCTACTGTTTCCTGACTTTAACCTGTTGAGTAAAGTTTCTTAAGGGCTCTGAGGCTATTTTCTTACCTGCATAGTCATAATATCTATTTCAAAGGATTGTGGTGGAGATGAAATGAGATAACAGCCATAAAACATCCGGCTGAGTGGCCTGCGTGGAGTCACTGCCGTTGGGGGATGTGGGAGGTGGTGTCCCCCATGTCTGCATTCTCTGAGCATCTCCCCTCACCAGACTGTGAGTCCCCTGAGGGCGGGGTCTATATGTCCTTGCTCATGATTCCATCTCTAACACATAGCTCAGTGCCTCAATAAATATGTAGAAATAAATTCAAAATAAATATTCTGGAAATGTTGAAATAAATGGATTTGAGTTGAATCCCTTAAGGTTTTCCGGAGCAGAGGATCTGTATCTCCCTTTTAGAGAAGAGCACAATAGAAATCCCATGAGATGGTGACTAGGCCTGCAGCGTGGCAGACAGACAGAGGAAGGAAGAGCTGGCCTGCATAACGATGGACACCCCATCTTTCTTCCCTTCTCAAGGCAACCGTACTCCGTAACGAGGCAGCCATGCTGGGCAAGTTCAGACTAACACATGTACATCATTGTCTCCACATGTGCTGCTCATGCGTCCGCAGCAAACTCTGGAGAGGGCTCCTGGGGACGGTACGTGGGCCTGAGACCACCTCGAACTATTTTGAATGCATGTCCCTGTCCTCCTCCTGTCACTTCCTGGAGCAGGCTCAGGGCAAGTCCTGGGGCAAGGACTCCACGTTCAGCTCATCCTTTGTGACCAGGGCCTGGGCCAGCTCACCAGATCCTGCTCCTTAAGAAGGGAGAAAATTGTGCAATTGACATAAACCCCGCTGAGAAAAGAGTCACCTCTTGAGTCTTTCAATTGTTCCTCATAAGAAACATTTATGATGTCATGACAGGTGCTTGGAGGAACTTTCACGTTGAGACAGTAATTTACTTGGGAGGGGAAAAAACTCTCAAACACTGAAAAGAAGACAAAGAATATCAAGGCTTGTATTCTTGTCTTCACTTGATATCAAGCAAATATTTATTAAATGCCCGCCATTTGCCAGCGCTTCCCCTGGGTGCCGGAGGCCTAAGGAAACAAGATACCTATGCTGTGCACATGAAGCTCACAGCCACGCAGGCAGGCAGTGTGACGGGCACTCCAGTCCACAGACGCCAATCAGGGCCCCCCACCGCAGACTTGCGAAGGTTCCCGAGAAAATGGCAATGAAGCTGAGATCTGAGGGAGCATCTCGGAATTACTCACACGGGAATACACAGTAACAGAGAAGGGAACAGTAACAGGAAGTAACAGTAACAGGGAAGGGTGTGTTCCCGTCAGAGGAAACAGCAAGAAAGCACAGAGGTAAGACTGAGCACTGGTTACTAAAACATGACAAGTTAAGTCCCTGCGGTGGGAGCATTGTGTATGCAGGGAAGCGGTCGTCGGAAGCAGAGACCCTGCAATGAAGGAACTTAGGAGCCACACTGGGATGCGCAGACCTCTTCCTGAGATCACTCCAGATCCAGTGAAGTCCTTTAAATAAGAGTCTAACCACAAGTCCTAACCAAAAATCCTCTGTGGAAGGATCATTTCTGCCATGTTTATTAAACGGGAGTCTCCCGAGTTCCAGATCCTATGCTAGCCTTTGTGTATACTCTAAATCATCAACTGAATCCAAGAAAGCTTTCTCTGTGAGCTGTGCCTAAGTCTGAGGAAATATAAGAAACAGAAAAAAAAAAGGGGGCTATTAGGATGGTTAATTTTATGTGCCACCTGGACTAGGCTAGGTGCCCAGTCTTTTGGTTAAACACTGGCCTGCATGTTGCAGTGAAGATATTTTGTACATGTGATGAACACTTACAAAAAGTCTTATCAGTTGTCTCTAAGTGGGTTGCCCTCCATACTGTGGGTAGGCCTCATCCAATCAATTAAAGGCCTTAAGTGTAAAAACTGAGGTTCCCCAGAGAAGGAATTCTGCCTTAAGTCTATAAGGTAGAAGCTCTGCCTGAGTCTCCAGCCTGCTGGTCTGCCCTATGGACTTGAGACTCACGATTGCAATATCAACTCATAGCTCAATTTCCACGCTGCCAGCCGGCCCTGCAGATTTCGGACTTGCCAGCTCCATGATTATATGAGTCGATTCCTTAAAATAAATCTCTCAGATAGATAGATGGAGCAGAGAGAACACACACACACACACACTTTTGGTGCTGCATCTCTGGAAAACCCTGACTGATACAACTATGATTCAGAAAACCCATTCCAACCTTCTTTCTTATCATTTAACCTCCCGAGACCGTATTTCCACCAACATGGTGGGGATTAATTAATTAATTTTCTGTTCTTCCAGAACAGCTTTAAGATTAACTGGGTATGAAAAACACATAGTACCATGGTTGGCACATAGTAGGTACTTCATGATTGTTTTTCTCTTTCCTTGATTGATTGGTGGGATAGATCCATACCCAGTGAAGTGGCATTTTTCTGCTGACACAGGCTGCCCTCGATGAAATCTAATCGTGCTAAACAAATAAAGAAGAATTTGCTCATGGAGTATTATTGCCACCGTGATGGATGGCTGCTCCAAAGGCTATTTCTCAAGAGTTCACAGTAAAGAAAAATGTTCAGGTTTGATTTTATGTGTGTGTAGAAAATAAATTGTATGACAAGGGTGGCGACATTTGGACGGGGAGAGGGCTTAGCCGAGGAATTAAACATGTCAGGAGCCTCAGAATGAAAATAACATCGGAATGGAAGGTGAAAAGGGGCATATTTGGAAAGCCTGGCGAGCGGCACAATGGGAGGAAAGGTGGCACTCTGGAGCGGGACGTTGGCTGTTCTCTGCCGCCAAAGTCACGGCCTGCTCGTAATAACTCAGCAAGGTGGAAAGGAAAAAATATGAGCCCAGGTTCCAACACTCTATTATCACAACTGGCTTAAATTATTATTCCTTGCTTAATTGACCACCTAGCAACAGGAATTGTAAAACGAAGCAGGACTTTTTTAGGGAACCTTTACCTAGGTAATCTCTCAGGTTTCTGTCAGCACAACTCCCAAGATTAGAGATATCTGAGACGCAGAGAGCGAGAGCATCTGCATCTGAGAAAATGTACACAGCACACAAGCAGAAAACCCAAGTCTGAAATCCAGGTCTGTGAGCTCCCAACCACAGCTTTTGTAAGGAACTAGGAGTAGTTCTGACCTAGGCAGGGATGGCAATGAGGTTGCCTTCAGCACTCCCACTCTGTGAGTGATTGACTGATAGTGCTAGTTTGAGGTCTGGGAGAGTAACGGTAGCCTCAGCATGAAAAAGGGACATAATTGATTAGTGATGTCTGTCATGGGAGCCAGAGGGTCTGCAGGAAGACCAGGAATTGTCATTCCTAATCTGGCCCAACCTTTTTTTTTCTCTCTTTCTATACCACAGGTCAGCAAAATAGGCAGTGGGCCTGATTTGGCCCGTGAGATATATTTTTATAAACAAAGTTTTATCAGAATACAGCCTTGCTCATTCACTTGCATATTGTCTGTGGCTGCTTTTCCTCTCCAACCACAGAGTTGAGTAGTTACAAAAGAGACCATGTGGCATGTGGTCCTCAAAGCCCAAAATATATACAAACCGTCCCTTTTCAGAAAAAGTTTGCCAACCCCTGTTCTAGAGGACACGGAGACCCAGATTGGCTTGACTCCAGTTCAATAGTAAAGGCATTCGTGCATTCATAATGCATCACATATTTATTGCATGCCTAACATGTGCCAGATACTATACTAGGAAGACGTGCTCCCCTGCGCTCTCTCCTCTCTAAAGACATACGCTCCCCCACATGACCCGTCTCCAATCCATGTCATCCTAAGGCTGTTTCCCTTCAGAGTCACAGCATGGCTGACAGTCTGATCTATACGCCTCCTTCCTTGTTTACATTCAGCAGAAAAGGAGACTCTGATCTTCCCATCAGTCTAATTAAGCCATTCAGGTCACAAGCCTAATCCCAGACTAACACCATTTGTCAAAGTATACTGTGCCCAGACTGGCTCTGTTAGGCCACTGCTGAATTGGAGGCTGTGGTAGCGTCCTGAGTCAGGTGGGAGAGAGACGAATGCTTGCACCAAATCAAATTTCCATTAAGAACAGGGAGAGGGACATTCATAATGAACAGACGACCTCCAGTGCCCGTCACAGTGGCTACTGCAACAGTGCAGAGGAAGGATAATGGTCTTATATTAGGGGAGAAGAGAGGAGAAAGAACAGGGCAGATTGGAGCAAATATTGGAGGTAGAAAGACTTGTGAGATTAAATGTGACAGTGGTAAGGTAGAGAGAATAGAACTGACCCTAGCAACAAGTCGATGATTTTTACCAAAAGGTGCAAGAGTAGAGGGGTTGGAGAACTCGAAACCGGTAATTCCCAATCCTGCCTGCTGCTGAGAATCACTGGCAAGCTTTTAGAAAATACTTATGTCTGGGCCCCTCTCCAGACCAGTTAAACCAAAACCCCTAGAACGTGGCTGGGCACTAGTGTTTATGAAAAGTTCCCCAGGGAATTCCAATGTGTAGTCTGTATTGAGAACCACTGCCCCAAAGCATTCAAGCAGGGGCGAAACCAAGAGACCATCTCACCAACCTCATCTTATGAATAAAAAACCCCACGTCCTGCCCACCGTCACACCCTTCACCACACTACTTTCATTCCACTACGTTTTGTTTGGGTATCCACAGCATGTCAGGAACGGGGCTGTGTTACTGGAATCCGAGGTCAGGAGAGGGCCTAACCACGTCTGATGGTTAGAAGTCCAGACATCACGAGAAAGAAGGAGGACCACAACCCTGTCCCGTGTGGAGTGGTAAAAAGAGCAGAGATTCTGGAGTCAGACAAACAGGGTTCACTTCCTGGCTCTGCCACCGTGAGCTCTTGGGTGACTCATTGAAACAGTAAGAGTCTTCTCAAACTCATTGAGAAGTGGGAATGACAATGTCTACCTCGTGATGGGAGGGAGGGGGTCAACTGAGGGAATGAACAGAAAGCCTGAACAGGACATGAGAGGCCCTTGGAAATTATTAGCACCTTTTAAGCAGTTTGGGGATGATTAAACCCTTAGCGCCCGGACTGGGAAATAACTGCAACAGATCTCAAGGCCTCGGCCAGATGAGCTCTGTGGGCCAGGGGCATGTGACTTCACAGCATGATGAGCTTTGATGATTTCAGTGCAGGCTTTCTTAATGAAATGACATCTCTCCGAGATGACTGATCCCAGAAGAGAGCCCAATCTAAATTTAGAGGGTTTCAACGTTCTTCTGAAAGCCTATGAACGTGATTTGTCTTCAGGCTCCATAGCTTCCAAGAGGATCGGTGGTAGCCAAGATGACCGTGGCATTCTCTCTCACTGTGTTACGAGCCGTGAGTCACTGCATCCAGTTTGGGAGCTGAGAGAGGCACTCGACTCCGGCCCCTCTCCCTGGAGCCTTCCACCTTTCCATGGTGACTGGCTGTCATTAGCAGAGGATGTGAGTCATTGAGCTTGCACGTGTGTGTGTGTCAGTGCAAGGGACTCACTCGTTCCTTCTACACAAATCACCAAAAACGACCACAAAGCCATGAGTGGCCTGGAGTGCTGACGCCAAGTGAGCCTGGTTCCCTGGGATCCCCGGGTCTGATTCACAACTGTCAACAAATAAGCACGCATCTCACTTCCCTTGTGACTTTCCCCAGTGGACATCTTGCCTGAAATTTCCTAGTCAGGAAAAATAATCTTCCCCCGCAGGGAAAGGATTCAAGCTCCTTGGGAGGAAAAAAAAAAAATTCAGACTAAAAATATGGGAAAAGAAATGTTTTTCAAAAATGACATCTGGATCAAAATTGACATTTGTCTGGAGGGGGACGGGACAGATATATATTGAGCACTTCCTACGTGTCATGCACTAAGTTCATATATATAAAACATCACAATAAATTAGTTATCTCTGAGCATAAATTTCTTCATCATATAGCTCTATTTTTATTATGTACCTCATATGTTTGTCTTGAATTATAAAAGCATTCAATAATAATAAGGAAAATATATTAATCACCTACTCTGTGCCAGGCACTGTACTAAGTATACTGAAAACTCTATCTCCCCGAATACTACATACTCCCAGGAAGGAGGCATAGCCCAGAGCCATTGCACAAAAGAGAAACAGCGGCCTCAAACCAAGACTGGTCCACCAGCTTTCACGCAGCAGAAGCAGAGCCAGTACTGTAAGCTGTCTGACTCCCAATCTCATTCCCGCCTCACACCCCAAATAAATGAGGAAACCATAATTGTGTGGCACTTTAATTTTTCTGAGCATCAAAGTAGCAAACCAAGGACTTGAATCAGGGGTTTCCTGGCCCCTGATGCACTGCAATTTCAAACTCTGCCTTAACATGCCCCATGAAGTATGAAGCAGGGTCAAATGGCCACGGAGGCTGGCAAAACTCCCTGAGGTTTCGGGGTGTTTAGGAGTCTCCTCTGCTGAGCAGCCCATGGAACATGCCGGCAAACTGGCCCACTCAGAGCTCAGGATGTAATGAGAGGTGCTTAATAATCGGTAGCCCTGTGCCAGGCAGCTTGCCGCGTTATCTTCTCACTTAGTCATCACCATGATGCTATGAATTAAGTATAATTCTCTCTATTTGATAGGACACTGAGACCCACAAAATGGAATGATTTGCCCAAGGTCCTTAGGCTGGGAGTTTGTATTAGAACAATAATTTGTCTTTCCTACTATACTGAAATTCCTGGAAGTCAGAAGCATATTTTGGCATCTTTGTTTTCTTAGCTCTTGCTGCAGTACCTGGAATAGAGCAGAGCCTCAGTAATTGAAAGTTTAAGTTCTTTTTGACATTGATAATATTCATTCAAGAATATGCTTGGCATTGTGCTAGATGCTTTATAAGACATCATTTTTTTCACTGTTCACAATAAGCCTACGAAATAGGTTTTAGGTACACTTTTAAGATGGGGAAACCTGTGCCTAGAGACTAAGGTTAGACCATTAATACATGATGCAGGCAGAATTTAAATCTAGAGTCGTGCAGATCCAATACTGTGTGTTGTCCAAATCTGTGTGTCTCTGCTCTTTGGAAGAAGGACGCTCTCACGGGAAGTCTGATTGCTAGAACTGCCAGCACCCACGTCCAGGGGCCCCCCACCAGGCTGCCTCCATTAGCACTGCTCTACCTTGCAAGCTAAAAATTGGAGGCCTCAAAGTAGGAACTGAGTTTGCCAACACTTTCCAGGCTATCTTGGTGTTCCTAGAGTCTGAAGTAAGAATTATTGGAGGTTGGTGTTCCTTGTAAACTATTTTTGTACCTGGAATGTGTTGGAAGCCAGCTGGCCCCTGCCACAGCTCAGATATCACCTGGTACTTTCTTCTGAACTGGGTGAATAAATCACATGAACAGCTAAGCCAGACTGTGTCTGTCTGGGTCTGTATCTGATAAGAAGCTCTTGGCAACAAGCGAGCTGTGTTCCACTTTCTGCAGAGCTGGCTATGTAAAAGGCATCAGCCGGGAGGATAAGAATCACCAGATTTCAAAATGGGACGGTCCATCCAACCCCCTCTCTTACAGGTAGAGAGACTGAGACCGAGAGTCCCAGGCTGGCATATTGGGTTACAAGACATGGAAATACATTCAACTTAATGGAGAGTGGTGTACTGTAAATATGGAAGGTATTTTATGGAACCCACTTGCGGAACAGACAACCAGAACACACAAGAACTGGAAAGTCCTCCCCCTGGTGGTAGACACAGATGCATCACATAGATCCCCCTTCCTGGAACTGGATCAGGGGTGGGCACTTATTTTAGATTGGGCCAAACATCTTTGGAAAAGCACTCATGTGGCCAGGAAGGCAGGTATTCAAATGCAATGAGCTTTTCCATTTGGAATTGCTTTATTCATTAAACAGTTATCACATGCATTGTGCAAGTTATATGCTAGGTGACTACCATGTTTACAGAAGTAAGAAAGACATGATCTAGCGAGCATAAAATTTATGTGTAGATGAATCAGATGATGAACAAGGAAAAACACACCCTTTTCCTAAGACAGCATGATGCAGTGACAGAGACCACGAATGGAACCTAATGTATTGGAGAGTCACGATGTGTCCAGGGAAGAAAGGACAGTCATATTTGTTCTCTCCAGATTCAGCAAGTACTTACTGAACATCTGCTATGAATCTTAAGGGCTATACCAGAGGTTACTTCTGTACAGATTATCCTGCATGATGAATATTTGAACTCCCCACCAGGTCTTCAACACAGTAAGTCCAGAGAGGTGACATGATTGCATGAATTTGAGCTGAGACCCAGAGCTCCTGTCTACCACCCTTGTGATCTCCCCTGACGCCACACTGCCTCACACAGCACTTTGCAGGGTGGCTCACAGGAGGTAGGAGTTCTGTCTACCGAGGGTAAAGTAATGCTTTAGTGCATGGGCTCTGGACACAGACTGCCCAGGTTCAAACCCTAACACCACCACTTAGTAGACACAGCTGACAAGGAGGCAGTAAGGGACAAGTTTGGCCTCTCTGAGCCTCAGTCTCCTTGTCTGTAAAATCGTATAGTAATAGTACCGACCTCAATGGGTTCTTGGGAAGATTAGAAAAGATGAAGCATGTGATGAGCTTAGAACACTAACACATAGTAAGTGCTCAATAAATGTGAGTGCTTATGATCCAGTTTGAGGGCCCAGACGAGGCTTGATGGTGAAAATGGGCCCTAAAAGTGTGTAGACTTTTAGCCCTTAAATTAGGAAGAGAGATTTCCTGATGGAGGAAGAAGCAGGAGCAAAAGTAGCAAAATTGTGGGATGTTTTCAGAAATAAGCAATTTCATTTCACTGGAGCTTTAAGTAAATGTGTCTACTTGTTTGTTTTCTGCCCTCTCACCAGAACATAAGCTCTATGAGACAAAGGGCTTCACTGCACCTAGAGCCGTGCCTGGCACAGGGCAGGTGTGTAATAAAATTTTACTGACTACGTTAATGAGACCACTGTGTGGTCTTGGGCAAGCTACCTCTCCTCTCTGAGACTTAGCACCCTGACTTCCAAAAAAGGATTAATGACATCCTCTTCATGGGTTGCTAAAAGGCTTAAAGGAGATAATCATGCAAATCCTGGCCCAGAGCAGGTGTTAAATACCTGCTAATTCTTTTTCCTTGGAGCTGTATATCCAATAGAAGGTCAAAGTGGCATGGGATAGACAATAAAAATGTAAAGAGGTGAAGGAAAAGAGGGGTTAGGGTGGCTAGAAAAGGTAGGGATGTCTTCTTGGAGGAAGCAGAAATAAAACTGGGCCTTAGTGGGTGAAGCTGAGCTGTGTTAGCATCAGAACCTCGGGCTGGACTCCAAGTTCATGATGAGGCAGGGACAATGGCTATCTGTACATGCCACCCACCTGGCTCCCCATCAGAGCCATCAGGGAAGATACCAGTGTCAATGGGATATGCCTCCCCTCAAAGCTCTCCAGGTTGTACACTCCTGACCCCAGACATGGACGCAAACCTCTCAGTGAAGACTCTCGTTTGCTGCATGGCCCAAGGCAAAGTCACTAAACTGGCTGGACTTCAGTCTCCACATCTATAAGATAGAGGGTTCGACAGATGAGCCCGAGGTCACTCCTGGCCCTGGCACTCGAGTCCATGGACAGATACCAACTAGCCATCTCCTGAAGACATTAACAAATGCAGCTATGTGATCATTTGCACATGGTGTTCTTCTGTGTTAAATTTTCAAAGCAAACCTGGAAGAAAGACCTAAATTGGTTTGCTTGAAGACATGGTTTTGGAGTCAAGAAACATAAAGTTTATACAACAAAAGTGGGAGTTGACCGGCTTTTGGCTTTTCTGGGCCTTGGCCTTGCCATCTGCAAAAGGGGGCAGCTAGGTGGAAGAGTAGAAGGCACTCGCGAGGTTTCAGATCACCAACTTATGATCCTCCCAGGCCGAGATCCTTCAAGAATCAATGCCAGGGGTCCTGATGAGTCGCTCAGAAGCCTGCACATTTGGACAACCTGCAGGGCTGTGGAATTCAGGTCTGTTTGTGGCCACACCAGGATGGCCTCACCACTGACCTCATTCCCTGGCACATCCTCTGTTATGACAAAGGCCTCAGTGCACCCAAAAGACCTGCCCTGGGTCAGGGGCGTAGCTGTAGCACAACCAGCGAGCTTCAGCAGAATTGCCTAAACCTCAGGAGTTATTTCCCTAGGAGCCCCGCTGGTGTCCGTAACATGGGTGGATGGATAGTAATGACTCAAAAAATCTGCCAAGGGCAGCAAGGGGGGTGCAGAGATCCCTGACCTTGGAGTCAGGAATGCTGGGGCCACAAGCCAGGCATTGTCCCTGCTGGCTATTTGCCCTTAGACAGGTGCTTACCCTTTCTGGGCACTCTGTTGCACGTCTCAGAAGCAATATGAGGCCTCACGGGACTTGAGCAGATCCAGTGAGATTACAGATGCAGGCCCTTGGAATATCACTAAGCCACACGGGTAAGGCAATGTTACTTCTGATGGCTCATGTCTACAGAGTGCTTGACAAGTTACAAAGCATGTCACTGTCAACGCACATTCACATCGGTTATCTCTTGCTCTCCAGCAGCCCTACAAGGACACACAGGGTGAGCCTCATTATCCCCTCGCCCCTTATCTGCCCCTCTCTTAGGGCACTTACAACATTGAATCTTCAACTTCATGTTTTAGTTATTTATGCACATGTCTAATCTCCTCCTGCAAACAGAAGCCAGAGCAGGCACCGGGGCTGGTCGTCTCTGCTCCACCCACGCTCTTCCTTATACATACGTGGTTGGATCTTAGTAGGTAACGAATGTACGAAAAGAGAGAGGGAGAGGAGAGAGAGAAAGAGAGACGGGGAAGTCTGTAATTGAGACCTTGTCATGGTTAATTTTCATGGTGTAAATGAAGCCGTCCACTATGGCAGCCACTGGCACAGGAGATTATTTAAATGTAAGTTAATTAGAATTACACAAAATTAAAAATTCAGCCCCTCCCTCCACTGCACTAGCTGCATTTCGAGTGCTCAGCAGCTACAGGTGGTTAGTGCCTGCTACGCTGCACAGGGCAGATATCGGACATTTCCATGGCCGCCGAGTGCTCTATTGGATGCTAGAGAGGAAGGAGCTTGGGCTCTGGAGTCAGACAGAACCAGGTCCCAACCCTGCCTCTGGCACCCAGGCAGGTCATTTCGCCTCTCTAAGCCTCAGTACCCATATTTATACAATCAGGATGCTCACAGAGATGATTGCACCCACGTCCCTCTCAGAGGATAGTTTAGAGAATTAAGAAAATTCTTTTTTTTTTTTCCACATGAATGTTATAGTCCCTCTGTGCTGATGTCTCCATGTGATATTAGAGATAATGGCAGACCCAGAAGCTGGTGTTTACACCATGGGATGTGCAGGGCAGAGTGAAGAGAACTCAGGCAGTTGGCGCAGACAGGCTGAAGTTTGAATCTTACTTTTACTCGCCAGCTGCATTCTCAAAGGAAGATAATCCAACCTCTCCAGGTTGAATTATTTCATTATCTCCCCTTCCCAGGTGGGAAAAAAAATCATTATTTAATCCTCATCGTATCCTCATAAGTTAAATACATAAAGAACCTTGCTCAGTGCCTGGCATCTAGCACATTTTCAAAAACTAGAAAATTACTACATTATATTAATATTTGTCTTTTGTAATTCTATTTGAGCAAGTTGGAAATTTAATTAGTTTTCCGACCAACCAAATTTCTGCATTCACGTCTTAAACCAGATTTAAATGTTACTGTGCCTCCAAAGAAGCTGTTGATTCTTAAGTAGTGGGTTTTCATTGAGTTGACTGTTTTTACAAAACTGTTTGGATTTTAATTATGATGCAAATGTTATACTAACACACATTTGGTTTTGTACAGACATTATTTCTACTTTGGTGAATAAGCTCAATAAAGGTTATATCCCAAAAAGATCTTTAAAACGACACATGGTTGAAATTATTAGTATCCATTTGCTTTAGATACGCTCACTGTTTTTAATCATTATTTTTATTCCTATTCACTAATTAGCTAAGGGTCTGGAATTTAAGCACATTGAGGGGATCAAGAGATTCTGAGAGTTAAAATAACGTACTCCTCGCAAAGCAGCCAGAAAGGTATCTTTTGTTATAAAAATCAGATGATATCTCCGACCTGGTCACAAATGTCAGTGTCTTCCTCTCACACACAGAGTAAATTTAATTCTCCCCTCCACGGTGTGAGGCCCTGCAGCCTCTGGCCCCTCTGATCCATCGCTCTCTCGGTACCCCGCGCCCGGCCTCGCCCGGGGCCTTCTCTCTCTCAGCCCTGCTGAGCTTGTTCCTGCTCACGACCTTTGCACTTGCCATTTCCTCTGCCTGAACTCACATCCTCCAGATCTTCGCAGAACTTCCTCTCGCACTTCCTGTAAGTCTCTGCTCAAATGTCACCTTGAGAGCCGCCTCTCCTCCCTCATGTTCCGTCTGTTGCGCTGCTTTTCGGTTCTTTACGGCACTTAGAGAATACGGTTTCCGGTAGTGGTTTGCGTTCCTTCTTCCTTCCATCCCTTTGTGCACTCATTAATCCCATGTCTGTCAATGTAATACTATTAATCAGTACCTTGAATATAAGCCCTAAGAGGGCAGAGACGTCTGTCTTGTTCGTTGCTCTTACTCTGTGCCTAGAACAGTGCCCAGCGCCTGCCACGTTCTCAATAAATTTCAGTAAAATTTGACATTTGAACAGAATCTCTAGGAATAATTAACTGACCTTCCCTTTTCTAAAAACACAGACACAGGCTTGAACTAAATCATTGGTCCCCAGTCTTTTTGGCACCAAGGACGAGTTTCATGGAAGACAATTTTTCCACGGACTGGGGGGTGAGGGGGCTGGTAGGGGAGGCGGAGCTCAGGTGGCAACGCAGCCAGTTCCTAACAGGCCACAGACCGGTGGTACCAGTCTGCAGTCCGGGGGTTGGGGACCACACAGCTCAATGGCCCTGCTTCCCGATGTATTGATTCATCCACTCATTCCCCAATCACTGGGCATGTGCAGTGTGCCCAGCATCCCGCACAGCAACTGCCAGTGAAGGAGATGAAGGCCAGCCTTCCCTTGAGAAGCCTTCTCAGGGTCCATGAGTGCACCACCCACAGGCGTGGGAACAGACAACTGCAGCATGCTTGGCAGAGTTAAGGAACAGAATGTTGTAGAGACTCAGAGGAGGGAATAACTTCTTCGGCTGGAGGGAGTCAGGAACAACTTCTCAGTGGAGATTACCTGGGAACTGAGATCTCAAACAAGAGCCCACACTCCGGCTGTCACTGACTTTCACATGCCCTCTGGAGCTGGGCTGCCCAGATTGGAAACCTGTCTCCACCGTCCCCAGCTGAGTGCCTGTGGCAAGTTCCCTCAATGGTCTGTCCTCCAGATTCCCCATCTATAAAATGGCAGCAATAATATTACATGCCTTAAAAGATGGTCATGAGAATTAAATTCAATTATTCATTAAAAAACGTACAACTCAGTGCTCGATAATATTACTTAAATAGCCATCATCTGGGAGCTCAGAAGCATGCTCAAGGGGCATGGAGTGAGGCTGGTGCCCCCTATGGCTGGAGCGCAAGCCCCATGAGAAAAGAGACACAGACAGAAGGGGAGGCTGGGCCAGCCATGGAGGGCTTTATACATGGGCAGAGTCTGGCCTTGACCTGACGAGAGGTGAAGAACCCTGGAAGGATCGTGATTTGGGAAGCAGCGTGCTCACACATGCAGTTAGGCATCTCTCTGCTGTAGCATGAGGACAGAAGGGGTGGGCCAGACCAGACACAGGCAGGAAGGAGGCTGGCACACAAATACAACCCAGAAATGAAGAGGGTAGATAGTGGGGGAAAGAGGAGAGAGGTCCTGGGGAAATAAGATTAGTGCATGTGGCCACTTTGTCGTGCTAGGTATGGCAGGACACAGAGGTACCCTCAGAGGGATTTAACCCAGGAGAGCTTAACAGAGATGCAGGCAGGGTTAAGAGAACCAACAAGGAATGTGAGGCATCCAGGTAGAAGCAAGAGAAGGAAGACATGACCACCCCAGACCTGAAGGATCAAGGGGAGGGAATGGTATTAATATTACAAGAGATGAGAGAAATTGGAAGCCAAGGAGAATGGCTGACTCAACAGGAACCATGGCCACAGGCAGGAACGCAGCCTCTGCAGGCCATGGCCGGGCAGGGGGCAGGGAGTCACACACTCAGCCTCTCCTCCCTTCTGCTCTCTCGTCTCCTGCCAGTGCCTCTTATTAGCAAAACCCACTGGAAGCTGGAGGTCGGGAGCCCGGGGCGTGTGGCCTGTACACGTCATCCTTCCTCTGTCAAGAGCAGGTCACAGGAGGGTAGAAAGGACCTGGGGGTAGAATTAGAATGCATAAATAAAGAGTGGATGTCACAGTCGCCAATTAGATGGGAGTGGAGAGTGTCAGAGGGCAGAGAGGAGGAATTGTTCCTAACTCCCAAGCTTCCTTGCTAAGGAAACTACCCAAGTATTAACAAATACGAACTGGAGGACTAAAATGCCTATCTTAAGTAAATTTCATCCAAGTCCCCATTGCCCCTCAGCGTTTGCCCCAAATGTCTGGACCTTCCTCACCTTTCATTTCCATCTGCAAATATGGTCTATTACCGGCAGCTTGGAAAATGTAACCAGAAGAGGATTTGCAGATTAGTGTAATTTAATTGGTACTACAGCTAAACACAAGCTGGTCTACAACATGGATTTTCAAAGTCCTCAACAGACATAAATATAAGTATGACCTATGCAAAAGAGGGAGAAGAGGGTGCTCCTTACTCCCCAGCAAAAATTCTTCGTTTTCCACAAATACCACTGGGAGCCTAAAAGCTACGTGTAAATTGTCCCAGCCCTCAGGGCCCTGCCCATCTGTCTGACACATGCCGTTGCCTGTGTCTCTGACAGGTTCCAGGACTGCGTAGATTGCACCCTGGGGCACCAGACCACGGTGACGTGATGCTCTGAGTGGCACAGAGGCAGACACACCCTGGAGATGGGGAACACACCTCGGGACATGGAACCCTGTTACTGCTGGAGTTGCAGGAACTGTTGACAGCAACAGCCAGGCCTTCCTTCTGCAAAGTGCTCCCGGGAAGCCTTGCAGGCCTGGAGAGCAGAAGGGTTTTCATCATTAATTAACATGTTTTCCACACTGGGGTCCGAAGTAGGACTAGCTAAGAGACTCTGGGAGGGATGAAGGAGATGAATGGGCCACTCTGGGCAAGCCTCAGCTTAGAACTCCACTCTGCGGACCTCCAGGAGAAGCACGAGCTGTGTGGGTGTGCGCATGTGTGTGTTGCAGGGGGAGGTGTTCAAGGCCCTTGGTAACCAGACGCCTGCTGTGGCCCATTTCTCCAGGCCACTACCCCTGCACTTCATGCTGACATTAGCCCAGCTGAGCTACTGGCATTCTGCCCATACACCCCATAACCTCTGTAGGCATCCAGGCTTCTTCACATGCCATACCCTCTGCCCGGAATGCCCTTTTCTTCTTCTCCACCTAGAGTTCTCCTACTTTTTCTGTAAGAGCCTCCTCTAACTACGTCTAGATTTCTCCAGGAAGGCTCTGCAGAGAAGTGGTCAGGTGTTCCCACTTCTATGCCTCTCTGCCTTGGACTATTCTCTCAGGCAGCAAACAAGTAGCTGCCTAACTGAGGCCCCCTGTGTTGTTCCACCTCAAGACCATGAGCTGCTGAAAAGCAGGTGGCATCATAGTAGCCCTGGTGTCCATACATGATGACTGGGCCTGTCTCAGGGTAACAACACGAGGCGCCCACAGCTCTAAAGCTGCTGCTGCTCAGTTCTTCTCACCAGAAATTTCTTCCTATTTTTTCCTGAAATCTGGAGTTTCTAACTGATGGGTCCCTGTTGTTCTTTCTAAACCCAAACAAGATAGTGCCTTCTGGGGCCACATGCCAGCCATTCCGATCTCCAGTGCAGGGACCTTGTGCCCACCAGGCCTTCGCTATACCACATTCCTTGTTTTTGCCTACATTAGTTTTTTTGTAAAACACCGCTTCGAATTCAAACAGGTTTGAATTTGGATATGGGCTCTGCCATTCCCTAGTCCCATTAACTCATCTATCAAGTGGGTGTAATAATATCTACTTCGCAGGGATGCTGAGAGAATTAAATAAAATATTGGGTGGAAAGTGGCTAGCCGAGGTCCTGACAGGTAACATGTCCTCAAATAACTATTTATCGGATGCCTGAATTGATGAATGAGTGAACTGGGTTTTGTGTCACATAAGTGGAGTCACATTTTAGACATCCAACTCTCTTACAGTAGTCAAGAGTCAATAAATGGTAGACCTACGCCATGTGCTCGCCGGGATCTTAGGACAGACTCCTAAGAGGGTCCCTACTCTAAGTCATTGAACATATAATGAAGAAACAGGTGTAGTAATCAGTAGGAGAGTGAACTTGCAGGTCATGTAGCTGAGTTCATCCGAGCACAGTAGCGAAGGGCCCCCTGTGGGAAGGGTCCTACATTTGAGAACACCGTACTCAGGAAGTCATTAATGTAATAATTTGTTGCTCCTCATTCTGTTATTTTTGTGTAGTTCTCTTGGGAACATTGTAGAAAAGGAAAGATAAAGTGGTCAGACAAGAACATTGAACCCTAAATGTAATATTACCAAAATTAAACAACAAATAAGCCTCACCACCCCTAATCTCTCCAAGTTATACACATTGGTAAATGTGATGGGAAATATACTAATTGGTAAATCACTGAGTCAGTGGCTCTCAAGTGACAACTCACACTGCCTACCTTTCCCAGGTTGATGCCAAATTTATCAATGCATAAAATTTATGTGTATTGTCACTGAGATTATATATTATGCCTGCAATACTTCTAAGGTTGAATTGTGGAAATCACTGGAATGAAACTTACTGTTTGCCCTATCACCTCTTTTATTTGGTACTGTACTGGAAGGTCCCAGCCAGCACAATGAGTCAAGAGGGAAAGAAAAGCTCAAGAATGGTAAAGGAATAAATAAGATGTTACTGTATACAGATGACACAATGGTATATGTAGAAAACCTTAAATAATATATGAGTAAATTATTAGAATGAACATGTGAATTCAGTAAGACCACTTCATTCACAAGGTCAATATACAATGAAAAAATATATTTTAAAAACACTGTTCACAACAGCTTCAAGAAACATCAAATACTTAGGAATTAATCTAACAAAGACTTGCAAACGTTGTACAGACATGCACTGCTTAACAATGAGGACACATTGTGAGAAATGCATTGCTAGGTGATTTCATTAGGTGTGAACATCAGAGTGTGCTTACACAAACCTAAATAAGACAGCCTACTACACACCTAGGCTATGTGATGTAGCCTATTGCTCCTAGGCTACAAACCGACACAGCATGTTACTGTACTGAATACTTTAAGCAATCGTAACATTTGGATATCTAAACATAGAAAAGGTACACTAAAATACAGCATGAAAGATTACAAAATGGTACACCTGTCTAGAGCACTTACTGTGCATGAAGCTTGCAGAACTGGAAGTGAGAACTGGAAGCGCTGGGTGAGTTTGTGAGTGAGTGGTGAGTGAATGAGAAGTCCCAGGACATTACTGTTCACTACTGTAGACTTTATAAACACCCTACGCTTAGGCTACACTAGATTTGTAAAAATAAAAAAATTATGCTATGACATACGATGGCTATGGCATCACTATTGCCAGGAATGTTTCAGTTCCTTTATAACCTTTGTAACCATCGCCATATATGTAGTTCCTCGGTGACCAAGATGTTATTATGCAGCACATGACTGTATATAGAAAACTACAAAACATAACTGACAGAAATAAAAAGAAAAAAACCTTTATAAATTGAGGAATATACTATGTCATAGATTGGAGGACTCAGTACTGTGATTTTCTCAGTTCTCCCCAATCTGGTCCATGCATTCAGTGCAATCCCAGTCAAAATCCCAGAAACTTTTTCCTGGAATGTCATAGTTTGGATCACCCAGAAGTAGACCCTGAAATGACTATTTGTGTGCAAGAATTTTTTTTAAGGAAAGGTTGTCAAAATAAACTGATCAGGAAGTGGGTAAGTAGAACATAGAAGGGGAGAAAAGGAAGGAAACTTGATTTCAGCCTGATCCTACAAGGGAACACAGGAGTATAACTTACGCTTTAGAGCTCTCCCTTGCAAGGCAAACAAGCTGGGCTTTTATACTCCTGCACCAGTTAGTCATTGCTACGATCCGCCCGGGAGGACATAAACTCCCAGGCATTTCCTCTTCACTGTACATTTCAGAGAGTCATTCAGTGAGAATCACAGGCGTAGGCAGTAGGAACACGCACAAAAACCAGGAAGGGAGGTTTATATAAAGAGGAAAAGAGATGTGAGGGGATTTGGGTAGAGTGCTGACACTGCTCACTGCATGGCAATCAATAAGCTGATGCTGAAATTATATGGGAATGCAAAGAGCCAAGCCACGCAAATACAACCTAGAAAAAGAACAACAGAGTTGGAGTATTTATACTATTAATACTAATTATAAATCTATATTAATTAAAACAAGTCTGGTATTCCTGTAGGAACAGAAAAACAGCCAATGGAACAAAATAAAGTTCCCAAAACAGATGCACATGTATATAGTCACACGATTTATATCAAAGATATCTGCAGTGAATTCCAGAAAGGATGTTGATTTTAATAACTGGCCCTGAATTAATTGAATAGTAATACGGATACACTGTAGACCTACATGTGACAGGTAAAAAATAAAATAAAATAAAATAAGGCCTCTGGAAAACAGCATGAAATCATATTTCAAGACCCTGAGGTAGACAAATATTTCTTAAATAGGACACATGATACACTAACCATAAAGGATTCGCATATTTGACTTTAGTAACATTAAAGTTTTCTCTTCATCAAAAGGTACCATTAAGATGGTGAAAAGCCGACGGAGTAGGGGAAGATATTTAAACTACATATATCCAACAAAGGATTTATAATCAAAATTTTTAAGGACTCCTATAAATTGATAAGAATAGGGCAGATAATACAATGTTCAATAGCCAAAAGTCTTGAAGAAGCATCTCATGAAAGAGGATGTCCAAGTGGACAGTCAGCACGTATTCAACATTAATAGTTATCAGGAAATGCAAATTAAAGCCACAATGATATGCCACTACATATCCACAAGTATTTACTGCAAAAAAAGAGAGAGAGAGAGCGCCAATACCAAGCATTTCCAAGAGTGTGGAGCAGCTGGAACTTTTATGCACTACTGGTAGTGGTGTAACCTGGCTTAACAACTTTGGGAAACTGGAAGGATCTGTTAAGGCTGAAAAAATGCACAGTCCATGACCAAGTAACTCAACACCTAGATACGTGCTTAAAAGTGTGTTAATTTGTACGATAGAAGACATTTACAAGGATACTCATAGCAATTTTATTCATCATAGCCAAAAGCTGGAATGACCCAATGCCCCATATATACAGAATGGAATACTGCAATGAAAAACAAACTCTTTCTATACACACTATGCATCAAACTCACAAACACAATGACAAACAAAGGAGACTCAGCACAAGTGAATAAGAGCTGTATTATTCCATTTTTATAAATCATAAAAGCAGACAAAATGACTCAGTGGTGATAGAAGCCAGTGTAATTATAACTTTTATAGAGTATAGGGGATTGCAAGGGGACAGGAGGGACCTGAGGTGTTGGGAGGGATTTATATCTTGGTCTACATGGTGGTTACATGGGTGCATATATTTGTAAAAGTTCATCAGTCTACAAGTTTAAGATTTGTGCCCTTTGTTATATGTGAGTTATAGTTTGGTAATAAAAAGGAGAAATTTTTAAAACACAGAAATCCTACAAATTTATTCTAGACATTCCATAAACTATAGAAATGTACAATGGGACATTTCAGTGTCAACTTTTTAAATGGTATATTGTATTAATAAATGCTGTTTTGTAGTCTATAAAAATTTTTCCTATAAACAATATGTCATGATCATTTTCCCATTCAATAAATTTTCTACTACAACATGAAAACAAAACAATTTGCTTTGTGTAAAAGGTAAAGGTACATCATGACTCCAAGCCAGCTGCAAAGAACTTCGCCACAGGCCCATGCACACAAGAATGAATAGGAAAACAGGGGGGAAAACAGTTCTTCTGATATAGCGAATTGCCTGAAGGGTGACCACAGAAACAGGCAACAACGATTTATGACAGCTTCACATAAACAACTGTTTGTACAACATAGGAGGGCTCCTCAGCTTTTCTGTGTTTGCAAAACTTTCAAATACAAAATTTTTGCAAGTAATATTAAAGAAGTATTAAAATAATGGTTGATTCATTTTGTCTTCTCTCTTTTTTTCTGGATAATTAACAGTGAAAATATGTGGAATTATTTTTAAAACTTGACAACTATGGAGAAAAAAATAGGATAAGTCTTTGGTAAGGAAAAATTTGGGGCCGTGCACTATGGCTCACACCTGTAATCCTAGCACTCCCGGAGGCCGAGGCAGGAGGATCACTCAAGGTCAGGAGTTCAAGACCAGCCTGAGCAAGAGCAAGACCCCGTCTCCTCTAAAAATAGAAAGAAATTAGCTGGACAACTAACAATATATAGAAAAAATTAGCTGGGGATGGTGGCGCATGCCTGTAGTCCCAGCTACTCTGGAGGCTGAGGCAGAAGGATCACCTGAGCCCAGGAGTTTGAGGTTGCTGTGAGCTAGGATGATGCCACGGCATTCTAGCCAAGGCAAGAGAGTGAGACTCTGTCTCCAAAAAAAAAAAAAAATTGGGGAACCATTGAACTAGACTGCGGCTAGTAATGTTTCTCCCCACTGGTACAGTTACACACCAGTGTTTGTGATCAGCTATGGGTCTTGTTTTAAGACATTTGTTAAAAGTACTAATAAAAAACAGTGATTGTATTTTATATTTTTTTATGAATTAAAATAGATTCAAATAAATTTCTATAATATTTTCACTCATTTACATGCTTAGATGCTAACTTGTATGAGAATAAAAAGAGTGGTGTTTCATGAAGTTCACAGAGAATTGAACACAGTTCCGAATGTGCCATGGTGTGTGTGTATATTAGCAGCGTCCATCACATGTATCTCATTTCAAAGGTTTTCTTTCCTTTTTACGTCCTTTCTTCTGAACCTTATTGAGCCTCATTTTTGTCATCCATAAATCCAGGTAAAACCATTCTCTCCTACACTGTAGGTGCACATAAGGATTATCTACTATCACCTATCTCACGTATATTATGTGCTAGATGCTCTATCGGGCATGTCCCATGCATTATATTTATTTTCTGGAAATTTTGAGCATAAAATGTGAGTCAGTCTCTTCAGCTGAGCAACAGCCCATGTCCAATGTAGTCCATGGTTTTATGAAAACCTGATTTTGTTCATGGAAAGAACTATATATCATCAAGCTTTGACATAGATGAAATTTGTTGAGATTAGTATTAGCAACCCCAGGAGCAAAAAAGAGAACCACAAGGCTTTACCCTTCGCAGAGTTGTGTTTTAGTGACCCATATACTAATAAGAAGTATTTGTTCTGGGTGTTAATTTCTTAAGCAAACACAAGGCCACACAACCCTACTCTCTATCTTTTTCTGCTTTATAACTCATACCCCTACCTGAGACAATAAATAAACAAACAAACAAACAAATAGGATAACTGTCTTTCCTCACGAGAATGTAAACTCCACAGTCAGCCAGCTATTTTGTCAGTTTTATTCGTGATCTAACTTCGGAGTTTGGAAGACTGCCTGACACATAGTGGCCGCCCAAGAAATCTTCATTGGCTGAGCAGACAAACACGTGAATGAGCGAGTGCGTGAACACTGGGGTGAGGGCTATCATGCCAGGCCGGTAGCCTCTGTCCACGTACTTCCCATCCCAGAGCAGACGCACCCCTGGTTTCAGGAGAGGGCCCTGCTTGACTAGCCTGTGTTAACACACGATGTGCAATCACACAGTCCAGCGTTCCCGCTGTCAGTCAGTGCCTTGACGAGAAACAGAACGCAATGTGTTTAACTGAAGAAAACTTAATGCAGAGATCATGCACAGAGGTGTGGACAGTGTTAAGGGAACCAACAAGGGATACGAACATACCCAGACACTAACAATAGCAAAAAGCCATTACCACCCCCATCGCTAAAGGGACGAGGAGGAGAGGGGCCGACGTTGCCCGGTAAGTCTGGGGGATGGGAAGGGGGGCTGCCCAGCCACCGCCCAAAGCACAGCGAGGCTGGGTGGGAGTGGAAAGGTTGAGCCTCGCACCTCCCTCTCGTCTACCTGCAGTACCCTGTGGCACTCACCGGCCAAATTCAACCGGAAAGTAGAGAATGAAGAACCCGGGTGATGTATTTGATAGAGGTCAGACCCTGGGGGCACAGAGTGAATCAGAGAAGAGTAGAGAGTATATCTGGGGGGACAAACAGGGAATAACCAGCACAGCCCAGGCCCTGGGGTCATGACAGAGGAGGCCAAACACCCACGGTGTCTTCTATCTATAACTCTTTGTTCCCAGTTTTAATCTTCTCTCCCCACCTACATGCAGTGGTCTGAGGTCTTATTGCCCTTGTATGATTATACGCAGAAAGCACTGATTAAATAGGAGTTGAACCTTAATCACATAGCAGGAGGTGCTCACAGGTGAGCACCCACCAGATGTCAGACGCTGGGCTCAGCACTGGATAGAGAGTTGCAAATGAAGCTCCTCTCTCCTGAGGAGCTCACAGTCATGGAGCGGAAGATTTTAAAAGAAAGGGAAAAAAATTAGCTAAAATTGTGATAATGCAACAATGAAGATAACAGTTTATGGGAAATAAATGAATAAAACCACAAAATGCTTTCTTAATGAAAAATGGAAACTTACATCATTGTAATCCTTTATCCAAAGATTTATCCTCTTTCAGCTTTCATATTTTGCAAGAAAAGAAAGATACTGGTGTTGATTTTGGGTAGTCAAAACAATCATGATCAGAAAGAACTTCTGGGCATGAGAGTGGAAAGAGAAGTTTTGGAATCAGACACCAGGAATCAAATCTTTGTTTCTACCATTTTGAAGTCCAAAATTACCGCAGTCTCATCTCTAAATGGTGACAGTCACAGCTATGCTGCAGGGTGGCTGAGATGTAATTATTTGACTTTTTGTGTACAAAAGCTTTTCTGGGCACTGTGCTAAGAAGCTGGGGTGTTGTGGTTTCCAGTCAAAATATTCAACCAGTATATAATAAGGAGAAGGGAAGGAAGTAGACCTAATATAGGCGAATATAGGACATATTTCAGGGATAGTAAAATATGTCCGTGTAATTATAATTAAGATCACCTTGGGAATAAAATGCTATGGTAACACTCTCCATATGATTCCAAATCGTGCAGTTAATTTTCTACCCCAAGAAAAAAACCACGATTGCACATCAAAAAAATGTCTGCTCAGTGGCTGAAGTTTCAGTCAGAATGGAGTTAATTTCAAGGTTGATTGGAATGTCAGAGTTAATGATTTTTGTCCCCAAAAACTTGGAATTCATAATTATCCTAAAGACTATAAACAATGTTAGAAAGAGCCTATTTGTCTTCAGCTTGTTTTTTCCCAGAATTTCCCAGAATTGCTCCCGTCCATAATCCCTTTCTTCAATAACCTCAATTGTATGCGACAGTAGTTAAAATGATGGCGCCCGACACTCTCTTGAATTTATAAACCAGTAAGTCTCTTATCAGTGTTGTTATTATTAGGTCACCAAGACTGTTTAATCAAAAAGTGACACAATTCTCTCCCCCCACCCCCAGGGTCTGACAAAGGTTAAATAAAAGAATGGGAAAAATATACATAAATTTAAGAAGTTGGTTTGGAACCTAGATAATAAAACACATGCCTCAAAAAAAGAAGTAAAAAAAAAAAAAAAAAAAGCAAAGTTCTTGAAAAATGACAAAGTAGTTAGTTTTCAGTGGCAAAACAGGACTGGGGAAGAAAGAGAGAAGAGGAGGGAAGGGGACAAGAGGGGAGGAAAGGGTAGCTGGGAGAGAGAGAGAAAGAGAGAAAGAGAGGGAGGGAGAAGAAGGAGGAGGAGGAATAAGAAGAAGAGGAGAAAAAAAGACCAAAAAAAAGGAAAAGAAAGCAAGTATGAATCCAATCCTGCAGATGGTCACACTAATAGAGTTTCTAAGAAGAATGGCCTTGGTGCCCTATTGTGGCATCCAGTGTCATTGGTGTTTAAATGACTTCACCATCCAGGGATTATTTATGTACTCCAAGACTGCAAATCTTTTCTGTATGACCTTGAAGCATGGCTTATGTCCCTTGGGACATGTCACATGATACTGCTAAGCCTCCATTCCAGCCCATTCCCCAGCCGTAATGCCTTGCTATCCCCAGTCTTTCAGTCTTCTCACATGAACTTGGAATTCCACACTGGCAGAGCTGGAGGGCTCTTGGAGGTCATTTAATCCAACCCTGCCATTCTAAAGAGAAGCTAAAGCCCAGAGAAGAGGAGCAGTTATTTGTCCAAAGCATCAAGACTGGAAAAACAATGCTTCTTCCAGTCTGGGAAATCACAAAAACATGAGATTGTATATGGGGCTGCAGTGGGGAATGAGAGGATCAAGAATTGACCACAACCCTCTCCTCTGGCCCCTTAACTACCATTTTCTGTGCTTATTGATTCTTTTGACAGGAAACAAAGTCTTTTGCTCTTCAGGGAGCATGAGGAATGCTACCAGTTGGGACTGATACTTACTGAGCACTTTCTATGTGCTGGGCACTGTGGTCCACGGTCCATATCCATGATCTCAATCTTCACAACAATCCAGTAACATGGGTTCTATTAGTTCTACTTGCTTTCTCTGAACTTCAGATTTCACATTTGTAAGATGACCATCCCAAGGTCACACAGAGTAAGTTCCAGAAACAGAGTTCAACCATAAGTTTGTTTGCCTCTCAAATAGCACTGGTGTTGGGGGGCAGGAGAGGGTATACCCATTTAGTGTTGCAATAAAGGAAAACCTGAGACTAGGTAATTTATAAAGAAAAGAGGTTTATTTGGCTCATGATTCTGCAGGCCATACAAGATGCATGGCGTTGGCGTCTGCTAAGCTTCTGTTGAGGGCCTCAGACTGCTCCCACTCATGGTAGAAGGTGAAGGGGAGCCGTCTTGTGCAGAGATCACATGGTAAGAGAGAATGCAAGACAGAAGGAGAAGGAGAGGGAGAGGGGATGTGCCAGACTCTTTTTAACAACCAGCTTTCATGGGAACTAATAGGGCGAGAACTCACTTACCTCCCCACCCCTACCCAAAACCAAGGAGGGCATTAATCTATCCATGAGCAATCCTTCCCCATGACCCAGACACCTCCCATTAAGCCCCAGCTCCAACACTGAGGATCAAATTTCAAAATGAGATTTGGAGGGGGTCAAACAAGCCAAACTATAGCAGGTGGGATGGACTTTGGAATCCAATTGTAAAGCACAAAAATGAACCTTATCAATAACTTCTGAGTATTATTTTCAGTATTCCTCCCAAGAGCAGATAAATAGGGATGGAAAGCTGGAGGAACAAGAGAGAGGTGCTCATTCATTTGCTTTTCTCACAGTCTGCTGGGCTGTATTCACAATTGCATTAGTCAGGAGAGGCTGTCGCCTATATTTATAAACTGCATAGATTTACTGTTAAGCCATTGAGATTTGAGAGTTACTTCTTGCCCATTTCATGGCCAATCTTCATGATGATTCAGGACCCAGACCCCTCCAATCTCCTGGCACGGCCACCTCCACGGCAGCCACAGAAAAGGAAGGAAAGGATGTGGTATCTTGCAAAAGGGCACCCACTTTCCCTTGGCTCCGGCATGAGTGCAAGGGGGCTGGAGTAAGGTTTAGCTATGTGCCTGGGAAGAAGAAAGCAAATTAGATCTTTAGTAAGCACTAGTGCGTTCTGCCACAGTCTGCTGCCTTAAAAAGGCAAAGAATTCTCCCATTATCGTCTGAGGAGATTACCCCCAATAACCACGTGAGTTCAGTACTCGTGGAGTGGGGCTCCAAGAGGAGAATTGCATTTGATCAAGGTCACACAGACATATGCTGTAGAGGCAGAAAAGCTAAGGTCAGGTTCCAGCTGTAAATGCAGAATTCTTCCCACCAAGGTCCCAGGCCATCCTCCCACTGACAAAGGGAACCAGATAACATCTGCCTCCTCCTTACCTAGCAGAGCATCTGCAAGGAGTTTCTCAACGCTGAACTTTGATAAAAATCACACAGACGGAAACACTCATCCACTCCTCCGTTTACTCCAACCAGAATCCTCGGATAAACGCAGCCAAAGAAGGAAGAGCTTGGACTTTTCTGTCTAATTTCTTAGAATCATTGAATCTAAGTGGCCTGGGAAATGTCAGGAAACCATGCTGGCACAGACTAGGTGGCAGAAAGCAGACATCCTGACTTCTCACTCAGAGCCCTCCAAGCTTCCAACAATACTGAGGTTCTCTGGTTTTTGCCCATGAGACAACTGGAAAATTTCTCCCTGGTGTCTCCCCATACAAGATTATGGTTTACAGGTTGGAAAATTAAAGCATAATCTTCAAATGCAAAGGGTGGGCTTGCTTCAGTATTCGGTTGATAAAATAAAATCAACTATATATTAAAAACAAAACAAACAAAAGACACTGAGGACTATGAAATAGAACATGAATAGAAACCAAACCAGAGTCAAGAAGCCTGGGCTCAGGGCCTGGCTGTGACACTATTGCTTCATGTGATCCCTGTACAACCAGGTCCAGTTCTCGGAAACTTCTCCTCTGCTGAAACCAGATGGCTTAGAGTGAGTCATGGTTCTCAGCTGGGGGCAACACTGCCCCCTAGGGTGCGTTTGTCAAAGTGTGGTGGCAGTTTTTGATTGTCACAATGACTGGGGGACACAGTAGCATTAGCAGGCAGAGGCTAGGGAAGCTCTAGGTCCTGCAGTATGTGGCACAGTCTCACCCAGTGAAGAATGGTCCCTCCTGTCATGTCAATGGCACCCCTGTTTAAAACAAAAACAAAACACATGGATAACATCTCACTGCTAGGATCAAAGATTTTTAATGTAAAATTGGCCTTTCCCCTGTCTGCTTTGGTAACTCACAGCAAGTTGGAGAATTCTCATTCACACACAGTTCACAGTAGCCCAAGTCCTTGGTATTACAATACTTTTAATGCCTTCTTTCCCTCTTTCTCACTACTCTTTCTCTCTCTCTCTGACATACATACAACACAAACACACCACTGTCAAGCTTATTGACTTTTCATCCTGACTTTAATAGTCGTATTTTAAATGAATCTCTTTTTTTCTGTTATCAGACATTTTAAATGGACTTCTATTTTAATAGCATATTGTTCCATTGTGAGCTGTTTATACATGTTTCTCCCACTAGACCAAACTGCTTAATAGTAGGGAACATGTCTTATTCATACATTTATTCATTCATTCGATCATTTAAAATCACATATATAATAGCAAATATATATTGAGCACTTATCATGTACCAGAAACTAAGAGCCTTACATGTATTAAGCCTTTAGGAACTGTTTGGTACTGTAATTATCCCCATATTACAGATGAGTAAATTGAGGCTACAGGAGGTTAGGTAACTGGCCCAGAGTCACACACCTAGGTGCTGTGTTAGGAACTGGAGACCCAGAGATGGAAGTCAAGTTCTAAACTCAAGCAGTTTGCATTCCAACAGGCACAGCATTGACTCCAAGAATAATCGTAGAGAATGCCAAATGAGCGCCAATGACAGGCTCAAAGCCCAGTGTCTGGAGAAGAAGAGACCCAGAAAAGGTGATGCCTGAACTGAAGCCAGAGGCCCGGCGAGAGCAGGTCACAGAGATAAGCAGAGAAGGACACCCCAAGGAGGAGCCCAAAACAAGAGCATGCATGTTAGCTTAGCATGACAAGTCTCTGAAATACAGGAAGAAAAGGCGACTTGCTCAAGCCCCAAAGTTGGAGTCTGATGGGAATTGGGCTGAACAAACTGCTGGGACACAGCTTGTAACCTCAGTGTCCGTCCTCCTCAGCACCGTGCCTGTGTTCTGCCTGGCTTCCCCAGTTAAGCTTGCACAGGCAAGAAGGGACGGGGGAATCAAGCCCTTCCCAAAAGCCATGTCTGCTGTTAAGCATCTTCCCCACTATTTGATTTAATCTTGCCTCTGCCCTATAAGGTAAGCTTTATTATCCCATTTTATAAGCGGGAATGCTGAGGCTCAGAGAGCACAAAAAGGTAGTAAGTAACCAAACCAAGAATTAAACTCATCTGTCTGACTGCAAACTCCAAATTCTTAGAAGGGTACCACGCTGTTCTTAGAAGAGTCTCACTTATGTTCCCTGAGCCCAGCCAATGTTTATCAACTCTGCTGTCCCCTCAAGGTCCCCATGTCGCGGCTGCTACTGCGCTCCTGACATCAGTGTTTACTTCAAAGAGTTTTCTTCCTCCTTCTGTGTGGTCTAACGCAACAAATTTGATGTCAATTTTGTTCATGCTCAATCTCAGTTTAGGTAAACCAGTTAGCAGGGTATATATGATAAAGTTCCCTGCCAAGTTATAAACTAAGTAGTCAAACAAACACAAAATCAAATGAAGATCTAATTAGCTTGGTCCATTACTCCTTCCCTTCCAGCTAGTCTTGGATAATCTATAACAAACAGCAGGGAAGCAAAATAAACTACCTAGTTTCAAGTGTTTTCTTTTTTTTTTTCCTCTTCCCCACTTTCCTAAATCTTGTTCCTCTCTCTCTCTCTAATTGTTTCCCTCTTTTCTCCTTTTCCCTTTTTGTTTTCTTCTCTCTCTCCTGCTTCCATTATTTTCTTTCTCTTTTTCCTTCTTCCTCCCCCTCCTTGCTTTCTTCCTTTTTTCTATTTGCCTCCAGGGCTAAAGAAAGGAGCTCTACCCCGGGAGAGACCTAAGGCCTCTCGTAAAAGCTGAATTCTGAAAGTGATCCATCAGTTTTTCCCTCCGACACAAGCAGCCTTGAACTAAAAATCATCTCGAACACCTTTTAGCAATGAAACTGGATACGGGACGCTGCTGGGACGCTGGAATCCCAGCAGGTCTCCTGCCCTCTCGCACGGTCTCCCTCCCCGAGGAGAGGTAGGGACCGCTCCTTCTGGATACGTCGACAGGAAGGAGGCCGGGATCCTGGAATCGCCTGGCAAGCACAGGAGGCACCAACTCTAAATCCTTCTCTTCATTTCTCAGTCCCGGCCCCAGTTAAAAAAAAAAAAATTATTCCAAGCAGAGAAAAGAAAATGACAAGTGAGCCAAGCTTTAGCTTTTTAATAATGTGAAAATTGAAGCAATTGAGGACCAGTATATTAATAAACGTACAGTTCCCGCTATGAAAGCATGGAAATTTTCCCCCTGTAACATAGCATAACCATGGGGTGGAAATGTTGATTCATTTAGAGTGAACCTCTGGCTCTAGCTTTCAGCATTCAGAAGAAATGCGCACCTTAGGAGGAGCACTAAGCTTGGAGTCAAACTCTATCAACCACCTACCAGTAGTGTGACCTTGGGCAGGTCAAGAGACCTTCTTAATCCTATCTCCCCACCCGTCTCTTCGCCTGTAAAATGGGGAAAACAAACAAATAAACAGATCTCACCTCAAAGAGTTGTTCTGGGGATTATATGAAGGATAATTTGAGAATTACAGTGTCAAATTTCAGTTTAATAAAAATGGTGCAGACTGAGAGTTGCCAATACTCTAGGACTCTTACCTACATTTCCTCATTTGCTGTGTGATCAAAAGGAAGTCACGGCCGGGTGCGGTGGCTCACGCCTGTAATCCTAGCACTCCGGGAGGCTGAGGCGGGTGGATCGTTTGAGCTCAGGAGTTCAAGACCAGCCTCAAGACCAGGAAGAGCAAGACCCCGTCTCTGCCAAAAATAGAAAAAATTAGCTGGGCATGGTGGCGCATGCCTGTAGTCCCAGCTACTTGGGAGGCTGAGGCAGGAGGACCGCTTGAGCCCAGGAGTTTGAGGTTGCTGGGAGCTAGGCTGACACCATGGCATTCTAGCCCGAGCAACAGCAAGAGAGTGAGACTCTGTCTCAAAAGAAAAAGAAAAAGAAAAAAGAAGTCACTGCACTTCTCTGGGCCTCCCATTCCCTCTATTCAAAACTAAATTGAATTGCTGGGAATGTAAACTGGCACAGCCACTCTGGAAAACAATTTGGCGTTTCTTATAAAGTTAATCATATATTTAACATGTCACATACTGTAACAGAATAAATGGCTTGAAAAATGACAAAAATGTTTTATGTCTCTTTAAAACATCCCCCACTCCTTGGGAGAACTAGGACCTGCATCCCTGCCTCAGGTGGTTGGGAAGGGCAGGGGAGTGTCTTTTGCTCTTTGTACCACAGGAGATGGCTCAAGGGAATTGTCTGGGTGGAGGTCACTAGACGTCTTAGCCAAAAAATGGGATTAATCCTGGTGGAGGTCACTAGATTGTCTTAACCAAAGATGAGATGAATTCAGGTGGAGGTCACAAGATCATTTTAGCCAAAGATGGGATTGATCAGAGCATTTAAAAGCTCTGTACTTCTGCTCAGAAGGGGGATGCTGGTACTTTGAGATGGGAGTCTACCAGCCTCCTCATTTGCCTGCAAATTAATAAACTCCTCTTTCCTTCTCCTCAAACCACTTGTCCTTGTTCTGATGCAGCCTTGAGGATAAGTGAAGTGCTGAACTTTGGGTAACAATACCAATTCACTACTGGGTATTTATCCTAGGGAAATAAAAACTTATGTTCATGAAAACACCTGTATGTGAATGTTTATAGTAGGTCTGTTTATAATCACCAAAAAGTGAAAATAACCTACATGTCCTTTGATGGGTGAATGGGTGAACAAACTATGGTAAATCCATACCATACAATACCACTCAGCAATAAAAAGAAATGATCTATTCACACAGTCAACAACTTGGATGAATTTCACAGGCATTATGCTGAGTGAAAAAAGCCACTCTCAAAACGTTGTATACTGGTAAGAGCCCATTTATCTGTCATCCTCCACCCACAAAAAGATAAAACTATGGTGCAGAAGGCAGATCAGCAGTTGCCAGAGGTGAAGGGTAGGGGAAGATGTGATTACAAACAGGCAACATTGAGCAAGTTTTGGGAGATGATGGAACTATTCAGTATCCTGGTTATGGAGATGGTTGCATAAATCTACATGTGTTAAAATTCCTAGAACTATACACCAAAAGAGGGCATTTTGCTCTGTCAAATTTAAAACAAATAAAATAATAAATTGAGTGGGAATAATAATAAATTACTCTTATTTGTCTATCACAAAGGGCTTTCATTTTGTTATTGCAGCTCAGATATTATAACTGAGAGGCGCGAAATGACTCACCTGGTAAAGATTGATGTGATATTTGAATTCTATCCTTCTGATTTAAAATTCCGGGTCCTTTCTGTCAAACCTCACGAGGTGATCCTTGAAGTTCTTTTCTTTTCTAAAAATCTGTGTGAATTGTGAGTGTTTTCAGGAGAAAGCAATTATTTGTCGTCTATTTTTCATCTTGTGTTGTTTTGCTGTTTCCAAGTTTCTATGTCAACCTGTTTATGATCCTGGAAGTGTTTATATCTTCTTAGAGAAAAACAAAATAGGCCAATGCACAATTCCATAAAATGACACCTTGGTGGGAAAGCACTTTCTTGATCAGCTCCTTGAAAGAATGATTAGAAAAATAAATTGTAAATTTTAAAGCATTCATTCATGTATCTGTTCACTCAACGCATCTTTATGCAGCCCCATCATGGGCTGTGCTGTGACTTGGCACATGCCGTTTCTCCTGCTGGAAAACGCTCCCTACATTTCCTTCTGGCTAACTCCTGCTCATCTTTCAGATGTCAGATGCAACATCTATTTCTCCAGGGTGTCTCTCTTTTCCTGCTCTGACAAGCTTGCCTAGGTGCTTTCTTGGTACCCCCATAGCATCCTGCATGTGACTCTGTATCGGTGTGAATAATTTCAACACAATATGGTGTCCATCTCCCCCATGAGACTGTGGCACTGGAAGGGAAAGGTCCAGGCCTAAATCATCTAGCTCAGGCCTTAGCACAATCAAGGTGCCTTCATTCGTTCACTCAATAGCTGTTTACAAATCCCTTTGTTGTGTCAGACAGAGTTCTACAAAGAAAGGTATACAGACCGTGCCCACATGGAGCCTATAATCTGGAATAAAAGAGGCAATGAAAAAAGAATTTCCAGCATGCATCACTTCCTGATATTATGTCATATATCAATGAAAAAGAGCCAGAGAGGCAAGGGGCCCAGAGTGTGATGGGACGTTCCGAGGAAGGAACGTCCAGGCAGTGATCTAAATGAGGGAACACTTTCCACTCAATATTCACCCAGAAGCACTTCCTGACAACCTACTACTGTTCCTCCACTTATTTTTTTCCCCAATCTCCCAGGCTGGAGGTCCTTCCCTGGCTCCCACAGCTTTGGTAAGCCTGGCCCCATCAACTAATCTAGGAATTTGGGGTCCTGGTTCCCATGGTGGTGGACCAACTGGCATTCCATTTGCCCAGCCCTGGGGCACAGCTCCCACTCCCTTGCCTCTGACAGCCTGAGCAACCTCTCCTGGTCAGGGGGTGCTGGAAGTAATTTTGTTTTGGAATCCAGGTTGGTGTTTAGATTTTAAACTAGTAACCTGCCAGTTTATAGCTATTTGAGAACTTGGCTTCCTTGGACTCATAAAGTGCCCTTTATGCCTCAGAGGTGACATAAAATATCATTCCATCTTTGCCCTGAAACACTCCCAACTGGTGCATGAAATAGGCCTTTATGGCACATCAAAGGCCCATAACTGTATCCTTTCCTGGACCTTTGATATTTTAATATTTGGCCAGTGAAATTATTATCTCTTCAATCCACAGAGCACTTATTTATTTTGGTGGTTATATCTTTGTTATTGCTTCAGTGGTGGGAGAGGGTGAAGCAAGAAGCAGGCGCCCAGCCTCCTGGCTGTCCCAGATTTGGACGTCCTCTAACTTTTATCTCCAAAAGCTAAGGAACTCAGTGTTTGAACTCCTTCGGCTCAAGTCTCCTAAGGGAAACATCGGACAGCAGCCCCCTTAACGAGCACTTCTAATTTATGCTCCTCAGAAGCCAGCCAAGTTCCTTCGGTGGGCTTCCATGGGCTGTCTGGATCTTGAGGAGTGGTACTGAGTTTAAAACAGGGGCCAAAACTTCATTGTTGTCAGGGACATGCTGCCCACATTCAAGTAAGAGCTGCTCAATACCTACTATGTGTCTCCTTTAAGTTAGAAACATGGGAGCCATCTGAAATCCCTTCTTCATTTATTTATTTATTCAAGAATTATTTATTGAGGCTCTATGTTGCATCAGGCACGAGGCTGGACACCAGGGATTCCCAGGCAGAAGACAGTCTGCCCACACAAACCCTTTGTTTAATTCCCCTCTCTCTTATTCTCATCTTCATTTATTACCAAGTCCTGTGGATTCTGCCTCCTAAACAATTCTCAGATTCATCCCATTCTCTCTATATCCTCCACCACTGCTGTAGATCAAGATCTTGTCATCTTCCAACTGAATTACTGCCACTGTCTCTTAACAGGATTCTTGGCTACCAGTGTTGCCCCTGGAATCTTCCCCAGATCCTGCCAGAACATCCCTTGGAAACCCAGATCTGACTTCGTCCGTATTCTGCTTCCAACTCTCAAACTCAAAGCCCTCGAGAATCAGACAAGGGATGAAAGTCAGAGAAGCAGCAGGACAGGGCCAGAGCTGGGAAGACGAGAGAGAGTAGAGCTGCAGAGTGCGTGCCTCACCTCAAGGCTCTGCGTCAATCCACGCAAAACCCCTGGTTGGGCCAACTTCAGGTTGCTGGCCTGTGAGCGCTGGCTCAGGATGACTTCCTGTTCCTTAGCCCCTCACCTCAGCCACCTCCTGCTCTGGTCTGGACCAAACTATCTCACCACTTTTCTCCCCCAGCCTGTTCCCGACCCTCACTTCCATTCTGTGCTCCAGCTATATTAAATTACTTACTTTATTTTTCCAAAAACCATACGTGTTCACACCTTCATGCATTTGCTCATGGTATTATATTTCCCTAAAATAATCCCAATTCCTCATCTAAAGAGTTCTGTTTTATCTTTCAAAACTTAGTCACCAATCCTGCCCCCGCTGGAAGGCCTCCTATGACTATCTAGAAAGAATTGATCACTCGCTGTCTGTCTTAGTTCTCTGCCTTGTACAGGCTCCTGTAGCTGACTTTCTGTCATTTTGCATTTATTGATTACTGAAGGGATAATCCCTGTGTTCCCTGTGGCCAGTGCTTGCTAGGTGACACTGGGCAACCTTGCACTGAACAGGCACTTCTGCAGAAATGTGAAAACTGAATTATAAAATTTGGTGCTTTCTTATTTCAGTTTCACAAGCAGCAGCCTCAGAGGCATGTATTATTATCATACCCATTTTCTAAGTGAGGAATCTGAGGCTGAGAGGGAGGAAGCAGTAGCCTAAGGTCATACAGAGAGTGAGTCAAAGAGCCAAGATTTGGTCCCAGGTCTTATAACACAGAGGCCAGCCCACCCTCAGCCAGGCGGCCCACCTGGCTCTCAAGTAAAATGCAAATGTACCAGTGGAGACTTCTAGAAGTACCCGTGGTGTTTTTCAAATAGGCCAAATGGTGTTAAGGTCAATGATGGTAGAAGATGAAAAAATGAAAAAGAAATGTTGAATATATTTAAGAAGAGTTGACATCTTCCCCCATTTAATATTAGTGAATTCTTTAGCCTTGCCTTTAAAGATACAAACAAAGATAAGGATAAATGCAAATCCTTCAAAATAGCAGCAAGACCTCCCGTTGTATGGGGCCACGCATTGCAGTGGTCTGCAATAGACAAGAAAATGAATGTGAGAGAAGTGGAATCCACAGGACTTAGGTCACAATAGGACATGGGAGGTGAGACCAAGGAAGAATAGTGCAGGATAACACCTCAGTTCTGATCTGGGTGATGGGGTAGACAGGTGGCGGTGCTGTCTGTGGAGAAGAGACACAGAAGAGAGGAGCATTTGAGAAACAAAGGTGATGCATTTCATTTGGGACATGTTGTATTTGAGGTGAGACATCCAAATGCAGATGTCCGGGAAATAACTGGAGCCCTCTTTGCTAGATGGTATAATTGCCAAGATACATGTTGTTCCTTCCTATGGGGCCCTTCCCTACTGGGCCTGTCCTGAGAAGAATCATAATTTCCACGTCATTGACATTGGACTCATTCATTTGACTTGATTCATCCAACAAAATGTGAAAGAAAATGATAATGAAAGAAATGTTTCAGCAAAAACTTTAATAGCCAAACAATGGTTCCGCCATGCTTTTTCTCCCCCTCTGCCATGAGACTGGCATGACCCAGAGAGGGGCTGTTCTTTCTACTCTGATCCAGGAAAAAAGGAGACCTGGAGTAGAGCCACAGCCAATCCAAGAGAGCCAGAAGTAAGTCTTTGTTGTTGCAAGTTAATAACATTTGAGGGTTAGTTGTTATTGCAGCCAAACTTAGCCTAAGCTAAGTGATATACTAACTCTCTAATCTTATGGAAGAAGAAACTAAGGCCAGAGTAGGAAAAGAAATTATCTCAAGTCTTTAGAATCTTAATAAAATGTATTTTTCCCATATCCACCCAGAAGTTCTCATGTCAACAGTCTTTGTGTTCCTTGAAATTAATAGGGTAGAATTGAATATCTTGGTAGCATGGCCCAGTTTCCTTTTTTAAAAAATAAGTAAAACATTATTTTCTTCTCCTCTGCAGAGATTTCATCTGTAGAAATTTTTTTTTCTCAGTTCAAAGGTTCTTGTCTAGCATCAAAGCCCATTAACATAAGATTTCTTTCCCATCAATTTCCCTCCAAGCTCCACAATGCTGACTTTATACACAAAAGTTTTACTTGGGGTGAAGGCCAGGTGTGGGAAATTTTAAGACAAAAAGCCATTTAAAAATATTTGTGTAGTGGAAGAAAGAGCATGGGACCATGGGTTAAAAGATTCGAGTTTTTACTCCCACCTGAGCTGCAATATTTCTGTGAGAACTCGAACAGTTCACTTCACTTCTCTGGGCCTCAGTTCCCTTCTGTGCTGTAAAGCTGCAGTCCTCAACCCCTGGGCTCTGGACCGGTACCAGTCTGTGTCCTGTGAGAAACCAGACCACACAACAGGAGGTGAGCGGCAGGCAAGGCAGCAAAGCTTCACCTGTATTTGCCTCTGCTCCCCATCGCTTGCATCACTGCATAAGCTCCGCCCCCTGTCAGACCAGCCGCGGCATTAAATTCTCACAGGAGTGCAAACCCTGCCATAAACTGCACATGTGAGGGATCTAGGTTGCATGCTCCCAAGACTCTAATGCCTGATGACCTGAGATAGAGCTGAGGTGGTGATGCTAGCACTAGGAAGCGGCTGCAAATACAGATTATCATTAGCAGAGAGGTTTGACTGCACAATAAATGTAATGTACTTGAATCATCCCGAAACCATCCCCCCCACACTGTCCATGGAAAAATTGTCTTTCATGAAACCTTTCCCTGGTGCCAAAAAGGTTGGGGACCTCTGCTGTAGAGGACTAACATATGCCATGCCTATTTCTAAGGGTTATTTGAAGATGAAACAAGAGTCTATTTGTAAGTGTTCTTTGAAAGACTGAAAGTTGAAAGTATAGAGCATGCGTGGAGGTGTGGGACTCTGAGGATTAAGTATTGCCAAGCAACCTTGGACAAGCAGCCTCTTGGCACAGAGTAACCTCCCAGCTGCCTGCTGAAAGCACGTGCATCCTTCCAGGCCACTAGACAGAAGTTTGGACGGAGGAAAAAGATTTTTAAAGTGCTTCCAGCATTTGAGTTTCCCAAAAAGAAGGATTTTTGGCCCAAGTTTCAAGGGGGCAGAGTTCTTATTCCGTTCTTCTGAGGCGTTGGTGGTGGTGAGCCCTTGCATTCAGAAGAATATATCGCAGGTCTCAGCAGAACTTCACCATGATCCAGTTATAGCCTATCGTTGTTAGCTCTCTTTCTATGGGAAACTGAGTCTCAGAGAGGTTAAGACAGGTCAAATGAAACCCCAAGGGGAACTTCTGAGGAAGGGAGTGGCATCATCGAAGGCACCCCTTAAAAGCTATAGGGTGGGCTGTAGGCGGACACTGTCCCAACACTCAGAGGGGAACAGTGGGAGCCTGGGCCACATGGGCAACCAACATTCCAGTTCTGAGAATGACCTGGGAATACTATAAAGGCAAGTCATTTGCCCAAGGTCATGAAGCAAACTAGTGGAAAAACTCCCTGCCCAGCTTTCTTTCTTCATTTCATATTCCTGCATTAGTGCAAAATGAGCCCAAGGCTCTGGTGAGAGGCAGGCTAATTCGCACCCCGTTTGAACCGATAGCGGGGTCCAGGGCTTCCATTGGCCACCTGGGTCTTGGTAATAGAAGGTAATACGTATAAATTTCTGAGATCAGCACCTGGTGTCCTAGGGTTGAGGCTGCCTTCTCACCCCCATTACAAGCCCAGATTTTTAACCAGGATGTTATATTTTTATTAAGCACATAACTATTAGTCACCAGCTGTGTGCCAGGCACCCTTGTTAAGAGATGGAAAACAATAGCCTTGAATAAACGATCTAGTTCCTGCCCTCATGGAGCATGTTGAGAGCAGGGCAGGGGTGAGCTGTGGCATTAGGGGTACAGGGCGCTGGAGGAGGTGGAGGCGGATGAGTAGCTGGCCACAAGGGTATGGGACAAAAAGGAAAAATCTCGACCGAGGGGAGAATGGGGAAAGTGGTACATTCAAGAATGGGAGGAAAATAGGCCTCTCCCTTCTCTGCAGAATAGAAAAATGAACATTGGTGGAGCAGCCGCTGTGCTCTGTGCCCATACCTCTCTCCACACGCACTCCTCCAAGCTGTCCTAACAGGTCGCCTGGTGCTCCCCACTTCAGAGTGGATGAAGCAGGCTTCCACCAGCAGCCCACGGCCAGCCAGGGTTCCCCCAGGCCTGGGCAGCTCCAAATCCTGTGCTCTCCTCTCCAAAGCAGCTGCCTCCCCTGGGGTGCTTGGCTGCGGGGGAAGAGGAGGAGTAAGAATGCACACCAGCGTTACTCAAAGTACAGTCTGTGCACCAGGGCCAATCTCCAAAATGGAGAATAAGCACATAGAAAATGTCAGAGCAATTAGAGAAGACAGAGTCATTTTATGGCTATGGAATTTAATAATAAAAAACTGGGGCTTGTAGTTTGTATGTCTTTTTTTTTTTTGACTTTATTGCTTAAGGAATTTATTTTTATTGAATTTTATAAACGTGTTGGCCCATGACAGATTGAACATTTTAAAAAATAGTTTCAAAATAGTCTGAGAAGTGTGGCTATCAAGGAAAGGCCCTGGATTCAAAATCTAGAGCCCTCAGCCCGTTCTCTGCCAGCTGAGCCAGTGGCCCTCTCAGGGACCTTTGAAGGACAGCGAGCCTCCCTGGAGGGGCTGTAACCTACCCTAACCTGTAGGCCATCAAAGAAGGCCTCATATTAAAATCAAATCGCTGCTTTTTGAGGTATGGAGGACGTGTGCATTTGGAGGGAAGAGGAAGGGAAGAAAATCAAGATTATACTCTTGCCTCCCTTCTTA
>CAUYRT010001192.1:0-12174 GCA_963574885.1 Lepilemur ruficaudatus
TGTGCAGCGCATGACAGAATCCAGCCCTGTTTCCAGTGGGCAGAACCTGGGACAGCCTGATCTCAACAGGGAACTCATGCCACTGCCAGGGAGGTAAGTCAGCAACTGATAGTGCCCCAGAAGGTTTCCTGGTCTAGACCATGGGCCAAAGTGTGGTGCCACCTTGAGAGATTCTCTCCCCCTACCTATCACCATGTAGTATGTGGGAGGGAAAGCTGGCTACAAAGCTCTCAGTGAATTTAGCAATGGGAAATACAACAGAAACATAGCTCATGGGGAAACCAACTTCCAGAAGGAGGGGATGAGGTGGGGGAGGATGGGAGGGTAGGGTAAGGGGTGGGTGAGAGGTTGGTCGCTTCTCTCCCTCAAATAACTATGAGCTGTGTTGACAGGGACTAACTGTATGGTTTAGCCCACAGGTGGAAGAATGGGGAGGGGTTACAGCTGGACCAGACTGAGTGACAACTGGAAGAGCCCTGGACATTGCCTCATGGACCTAGAGACTGAGAAGCTGTCTTGACCCGGGGACATCTCTGCAGCAACTCAATGTGACTTTGGGTTGTCTCCTGGTGGGGAGAGTGTAGACAATCATCATCAAGATTGGGGGCCAGATCCCGGGCCTGCACTTTTCAGAAATGTCTGGGCTTGTTTATATCTCTCTAGGACAGAATTTCCTAATCTCAGCACTCTTGACATTTGAAATTGGATAATTCTTTGTTGCAGGAGGCTGTCCCGTGCATTGTAGGATGTTTAGCAGAATCCCTAGCCTCTACCCACTAGATGTCAGGAGCACCCACTCCTACACCCCACCCTCAGTTGTGACAACCCAAAATGTTTCCAGATACTGCCACGTGTCCACCAGAGGTCAAAAATCATCCCTGGTGGGAATCAGGGAGGCAATGAGGTACTTAGGAACAGTTAGAACAGGGGAATAATCAAAAGAGTTAAAAGGGTCAGGGAGGCTGAAGGGACCCGCTAAGATAGGAGCTGAAAAGTGGCCATCGGGTCTAGCGGTTTACTTTGGATCTTCAGTTTACTTTGGACCTTCAAGCACATATAGGGGAGTGGCGGGGGCAGAAGCCAAACTGCAGGACTCAGGAGTGAATGGGAAGTGAGGAAGGCTCTTCTTTAAGGACTCTTGGCTGTGAAAGGAAGGAGTGAAGCGGGCTACATGGCTGAGAGAGGATTCTTTAGAATGTGGGAGAAATTTGAGCCATGGGGAAGAAGATAGTTGAAGAAAGCTTGAAAATGAAAGAACTATGTGAAAGAATGTGGTAGATCCTGCACACTGCATTGGAGGCATAGCACTGTATTGTTAAATGAAAAAAAAAAATCATAGGACAGGGTCATCTCTGGTTTTTTGTAAAACAAAACCCCAAAAGTTCTGTAAATATGTTTGCATGTTACATACATTTTTAGATTTCTGTTTGCCTTATTTTATTTATGTTTGAGTAAACATAGAAAAACGTCTGAAAAGAGACTTAGCAAATAAGGTTATTATGTAGAGAGGGCGGGCTCAGGGACAGGGAATGGGAGGCAGTGGGGTATGAGGGTATGGAGTGGGATGGAGTACGGGGCAGCTGGGTGGATGGATTTTATTTCTTTATATGCTTCTGTGTTGTGAAAGTAAAATAATTAAATGTTCACAAAAATACAAAAAATAAAAGGAAGTGAATTCACTGCTTTGAGTGGGTTGCAAGGACCCCCGTTTCCTCTGAGACAGGAGGGAAGAAGGAGAGCAAACACTGATCTATGTGGCAAAGGCAGAGGGTGGGGAACAAGGGGACTCCTTGTGTGTGATGTGGACAAAGCACCTGAGTGAGTGAAGATGGAAGGTCAGGGCAAGGATGGGGGCTTCTTTAGGCACTCTGGGGAATAACTGGAGGGGGGTGAAGGTGAGGAGTGGAGGGAGATACAAGGATCATCAAGCAGCATGGAGTAGGATAGGATCCAACTGAAAGAAAACTAAGGGGGAGAACAGTGGGTATCTAGCAGGAAAAGGAAGGAGGGTAGATCCAGGAGTGACACCAGACACAAATCTCTCAGGTGTTGCAACCTGCCATCTATTCATTACAGCAGAAATAGCAGATGCAAAAGGGAAAAGGTAGGAAGGACACGCAGAGATCTGTGTCTGACTCCTTCCCCTTCTAGGCTTGTAGCATATCTTTTCATTTGTTGCTCTGCTATGGAGAAGCTGAGCACTAGCTATACTTTGTTTTCAGGGCCAACTAGCTGGGAGTGCAATTTCTAGCAACCCAGTCTTTACCTGCAAATACCTAAGAGTTTAAAGTGAAGTTCAACTTACTTCAGGTCTTTGATTTTACAGTATGGATTACGCAGTGCCTGGCAGAGCAAGTGTAACCGAGATACTGGCAAATCACGCAGCTGACAGGATCTAAAAGAGATGAGAAAACAAAGATAATTTAAAACAAAACAAGGAAAAGTTTATTTCGGCTTTTGTCACCATGCTAGTACTAATTTACCCCTTCCTAAAACCTTAAGAAGTATTATCCCATTTTGCAGAAAAGGAAATTAAAGCACAAAAAGTTAAGTAATTTGCTCAAGGTCACATAGATAAGTATAAAACAGAGGTCATTACTCAGATCTGACTCCAAAGTCATGTTACTATGTGCCAAGCACCTAGGTAAGCACTCTGCATACACAAATTATCTTATCTGGCCCTTAACCCAATGACAGGTACTGTAATAGCCATTTTGCAGATGCTCTAAGAGGTCAAGTGACATTCCCAAGCTACCTTTACAATATAACTGGCTCTTGGTTATCAGTACTGATAGAAGAATTAATGATAATAACTGAAAACTAAGAAAGTTTAATAGTAAAGCCTCACTTAGCCCAGATGTTTAGGAAAGGAGTATTTTGGGTTTAATTCTCGGTAAGAGTTTAAGCCCTCTGATAAAGGGAATCAGGGTTAGGGGCAGAGACTCTATCTAAGGCTGATTTTCTGGGAACCCATAATGAGCCAGAAGCCCCTTTGTGTTTCCATCAGTGTTTCAACTCTCTCAAACGTATGAGTCGGTTATTTTAGTTTATAATATACAGCTGGATTGACGCTGTCATTAATTGGTCAAGACCTTGTAGCCAAGGTCTTTCATAATTCTGAATCCATTTAAGCTCAGCTATCCCTTCCCCCTCTAGTTCCAAACACAAACTCTTGCTGCACCTCCTTCCCCACCCACTTCCCTCAAACACACATATGACATGCTTATTTCTGCCTCTATGCTATTGCCCACTAAGGAAATACAACTATAGGGGGTAATACTTGGGTTAAGCCTGGAGCAGTGGCTCACACCTGTAATCTCAGCACTCTAGGAGGCCCAGGTGGGAGGATTGCTTGAACCCAGGAGTTCGAGGTTATAAAGAGCTATGATCATGCCACTGCACTCCAGCCTGGGTGACAGAGCAAGACCCTGTCTCTAAAAATAAATAAATAAATTTATTTTTTTTAAAAAAGACTTGGTTTAACTCCCTTCTCAAGTAGAACCTTTTGCTCACTCTCCTATCCTCAATGTCCCCTACTCATCAGCTGGCCCCAAAAGTGTGGAAGAGGCAAACCTAAATATTGAGAACAGACTTAAGGCATTTTCTAGATAACACAGGTATAAGTTTTTTTTTTTTTTTGCAGCTTTAGTCAGTAAGTCAATAAAATTGTATTTTATAGTATAGAGTCCATATCATAAAAGTGGTTTACTTAAGCCTCTCTGAGCTTTAGCTTTTGACCCTCTGTGAAGTTGCAAGTTCTGGTGGAAAGAGCCCAGGCTTTACAGCAAGATACATAGAGTGTAGCTCTGTCCCTTACTAATCTGAAGCTCTTTGAGGCCTTAGTGATGAAGTATATGTAGAGGAGAGTGACAATCAATCCAATGTTACGTTTACAGTCTTTTCCAGAATGGTCATCTACACTAAAACAGCAGAGTCCTCAATGATAATCTTGATGACCTTGCATACCCAAAACACTTTATAATTATAAAACACATCCACCGGGTGACAATGAAGACACACAGTGGCTAGTACAGTGCCTGGTACATAACAGATATTCAATAAATCCTTATTGTACTGATTGACAAAATATACACAGTTAAGATGCTTATTTCTCACTTTTATTTCTTTTATTTATTGACAATGCTAGAAATGATCATGTACCTGAATATACAAAATAAATAAGTAGGCCCATTGTCTGTGAAGGCCAGAAGCTGAAGGAAAAACATGGATATACTCACTTATTAAGTGTCAAGGCTGGTGGCACAAATGCTGAGGCTGGCTCTTCTTCTTCAAATCCAGGCAGGTGCTGACACTTCAAAGACACTGATAGGTGACTGTGACTGCTTTTTACACAGAAGGACATAGCCAGAATGTCCATTTTTGTATAGGTAGGTTGAAGCAGTATAACTGACTGTAAATCATCAATTACCTTTTTTGAATATTCTTCGTCCTGAATCTCATACAAACAGTGAAACAAATCCACTGGCTCAATCTGTAACCTAGAAGACTTATCTTTTATTTCTCTCTCAGTCCATTTTAGTAACTCTTCTCGAAGACCTGGAGAGATTTTTCTTCCAAAAGTAATTTCCACAGCCTTTCCTTTTCCTTTATGTAAGAGACCAAATAAGAACTGTATCATTAGTGATGAAAAACCTTTTCCATATTGTTGGAATATTTCTTGCCATGTTTTCCCCACTTGACCAAAAAATATCCAGCTATTGTCATTCTTCAGGGCGTAGAACACAGCAGTCAAGAACTCTTGGAAACTGAAGTGAAGGAAAGTATAGACATTGATATCTCCTTCAGCTTTTTTCAAGAAGTGATTGAGAAAAGCACAGTTGCTATCATACACTCCTATCCCATGCCTTCTGAGGTCACTGACTGCAAACAGAACCTGATGGTTCTGCAGTCCTTCTGCAGCCAAAGAGCAAAGGCCCCACAGGCAACTTTGTCCTTTCCACACTGAAATGCCTGTAAGGGTTTTGAGGCACTTGGAAAAGTAGAACAGATATACATCAGTCATGGTCTGAAGTGACCTCAAAAGAGTCCTGTCATCATCTCCTTGTGACTGCAGAACACTACATATCATCCAGGAGACAATGGGAAGAGAAGACATAATGTCAAGGCCTTCATTTTCTCGCAGACCATAAAAGACTTTCATTGCTGCATTAGCACCTGAAAACTGACCCAAGAAATATGCTTTCTTTTCAGCATCTGTAAACCATAAGATCTCTGCCTGGATAGGTTGCTTTAACAGAGAGTGGAGCTTCTTCATGGCTGTAGGCCGGGCAGTTATCAGGAGGGAGGATTCGGGGAACAGTTTCTTCCTCACAAAACTGCACAAGAGGCTCTCTACTGGCTTCCTCTCCTGGGGGTGAGCACTAAGATCCTCTTCTCGGTCACCCACAGAGTACTGCAGCTCAGGAAATCCATCAAGAATGAACAGAAGCTTCTCTGGATATATGAGAATAATGTCCAAGATTGGTACATTTATATCTTGAAAGGTGTTAGTGATCAGGTCAGCAGCACTAAGGTTAGCAATATGGCTTATTTCTCTGCAGTTGACGTAGATGAGATAGTCAAATCTGCCTGGAGTAACAATTCCTGCTGCCCAGTCAAACATGAACTTGTGCACCACAGCTGTTTTCCCAGTCCCAGCACATCCCTGAAGTACCACAGTTCGGGATGAGCTGGAGCCCTCTTCATCAGGATCAAATACATGTTCCATCTCAATAAAATGATCTTGCTGAGGAATTCCACACGGTGTCTTTTCTGATATACCATGTTCTTTTACAAGAAGCAGTCGAGACTCTATATGCTTGCCATGGTGATAACATTTATCAACTCCTATTTTTAGGTATTTTTCTTTTAGATGTTTTCTGAATACTTCCCGGTAATCTAATGTGGTGACACCAAAAGTTAGTAATCACAGAATCCTAGACAGTAATATAAACAACAGCTCTAATACCACCATCACCACCATCTCCACTTAGATGTCTCAAAGGCTCCTCAAACTTCACATATCTAAACCTGAGTTCTTGATTTCTACACTCCTCTGCCCCCCCAAATAAACCCTCCCCAGGCATCTCATCTCAGTTAAATGGTGCCACCCAGTTGCTCAGAGAAGTGTTAGGAGTCATTCTTCATTTCTTTTTTTTTTCCTTCAATCCCCTATATCCAATCAATTTGCAAGTCCTATCATTTTACATTTCCAAAATAAGCCTAAAATCCATTTATTTATCACTATACCCTCTAATACCACCCAAGTCCAAGGCACTACCAACTCTTTCCAGGATTGCTGAAATAGCCTCCTACTCATCTACTCTTGACCATCTTCCAGTTCCTCTCCACAGAGCAGCCAAAGCAATCCCCTACAAATATCAATTAGATCATGTCACTGCCCTGCCCAAAATCCTACAAGAGCGTTTTAATTGCACTTGGTGTAAAATCCAAAATCCTTACCTCATCCTACAAGGTGTTACATGATGTGAGCCCTACCTACCGCCCCTCCCCTGTATCATTCTCTGTCTCACTCCTTATACTAAAACCCCATTGGCCTACTTTTAGTTTCTCAATAAAAACCGTGTTCTCTCCTACTTCAGAGCCTTTACACTAGCTATTCTCTCCACCTGGAACACTCTTCCTCCTGCTCTTCCCAGGGAGAGCTCCTTCTCATCCTTCTGATCTCAATTTAAATATTATTTCCTAGAAGAGGATTTGCCTGGCCACCCAATTTAAAGCGGATTTTAATATTCCCCTTCCCAGCACCCTAGTTTCCCCTTTATAGCAATTTACAATTGTCTTGTTTGTTTACTATTTCATTGTTTGTCTTTTCTGCTATACAATGATCTACATGAAGACGGCGCATTATCTGTTATCTTCACCACAGTACCCTGAGTACCTAGCACAAAGCCCAGCACATAGTAGACAATAAATATTTATTGAATATGGCCATAAATGCTTTTGAGTTAAAAACAAGTCATTTATTATCACCCATTCTGTGCCAGATACCATATAGACCCTTTACATATATTTCTGATATAATTCTCACAATAATCCCACGAAGTAGGTATCCACACTTGACAGTTGAGTAAACTGAAACTCAATAACCAAGGCCAGCTTCATGAGTGTGCAATCTGTGCAGTTACACAGGTCCCCATGTTCAGAAGTACCTATGCTTGGTTTGCTGTATTGTTGCTGTCTTGAAATTCTTTTTTTTTTTTTTTTTTTGAGACAGAGTCTCACTCTGTTGCCCAGGCTAGAGTGCCGTGGTGTCAGCCTAGCTCACAGCAACCTCAAATTCCTAGGCTCAGGCAATCCTTCTGCCTCAGCCGCCCGAGTAGCTGGAACTACAGGCATGCACCACCACACCCGGCTAATTTTTCTATATATTTTTAGTTGGCCAATTAATTTCTTTCTATTTTTAGTAGAGACGGGGTCTCGCTGTTGCTCAGGCTGGTTTTGAACTCCTAACCTTAAATGATCCACCCGCCTCGGCCTCCCAGAGTACTAGGATTACAGGCGTGAGCCACCGCGCCCAGCTGTCTTGAAATTCTTAGTATTTGAACATGGGGTCCTACTGTCTTCATTTTGCACTGCACCTTGCCAAGTTATGTAGCCAGTGCTCTTTATAGCATTAGATAACTTGTCAAATGCTACTAAGTAGAAGAACCTTAATTTAGATTCAGATTTGCCTGAGGTTTATATGCTTAAATACTAGGTAGCTTTTTCACCTTCTGTAACTAGAAAAAATAACCCAAAGACTCAGTCATCAAGTTCAAACTTCTGTTAAGTAAATGTTTAAACCAGCATTTCCCAAATCAGTGTTCCTTGGAAGACTATTACGCAATATATTAATAGGAGAGCTGTGAAAAAGGTGTTCTGTGGTCAAATAAACTTGAGGGGAATGTACCCTCTAGTCTCTTAGAGTTTCTCAATGCATATTAGCACATGAAAGGCTCTGATGCTGGTATATGAAAGGTTGGCATATGAAAGTTTCTTTAACTCTCCCACAATTACAAAAAAGGTTGTTCAACTTTGTTTAATCCAACATTTTCTGGTCTTAAATAACTACAGAATACTTTTCTAACAGCAAAGTTACTAATTCCTAGAAAACTGTTCTCAATTTTAGGAATGCTGATCTAGATAAGGGTTGGCAAACATTTTTTGCAAATTTTCGTAAGCAGTTTAGACCTTTCAGTCTCTGTTATAATTACTCAGCTCTGCCACCTTAGTGTGAAAGTAGCCATACACAGTATGTAAATAAATAGCTGTGTTCCAATAAAACTTTATTTACAAAAATAGGCAACCGGCTAGATTTGACCCACTAGCTATAGTTTGCTGTGCCTGATATAGATAATTCCAGAAAAGAATTGGTCTTTTCTAGGCATAAAAGTCTCATGTGGCTCTTGACCACCACCATCAGTGGTCCTCCCAGTATTTGAATACCTATTTGAACATATTCTATATGTTATAAAAGTCCTATCTGTTATGACAGTTTGAAGCTTCATAGATACTGCAAAAAAAAACCCACTGACTGTTGCTCCAATGTATAAGGGGGGTAAATGGGAGAGGAGTGGGGATGAGCAGTTGGGTTCCTGAGAGATACTATTCCCAAAATGAAAAATGGCAGTAAAATAGAAAAGATATCTACCTGTAAGCTCCCTCCGTGAAAATGAAGCCAGAGAATTTGAAGCAACTGTGTGAAGAAAAGAGTTGAGGTTAGGAGGAGCACAAATATAACTTCATACCAAAACCTGAAATATACAGAATGACACTGCTATAGTCATTCATGCTGTTCCCCAAACAGAAATACAACAAAGAAATTAAGTCACCGGAACATCTTTTCTAGCTTACCGGCAAAGGTATTTTATAGCTAATGTCCAACATAAGGTAAAACATAAGAACTTTCCTTACACATATATTTAGAGAGTGTACATTTTAATTTATAGGATCAGTAAGGAAAATTTTAGGCATGAAATTAAAGATGCATTATATGAAGAGACTGTTTTCTGGCATTTTGCTGTCCAATGCATATTAGTCAATTGCTTCTGTTGAGGCTTCTTTTGAGCCTAACTTGTTAATGGGAAAGAACAAGGCATTGCTGCATATTAGTTTGACAGATATATACAATGAGCTGCATTCAAATACGCATCCCCTTGCTAAGTCCAAACACTTATACATATAGGTATATAAATAAAATATGCAAGCACACACACAACTCCACATTCCTATAGTTTTTTACTACTTGTTGCACACCTTCAAAAGCAAGAGTGAGACTTACAGTTGGGGAGAAGGTGTAAGTAGATGGGTGCTAACAGGTGGTTGGGAGGAAGGAAAGTCTAGAAAGGCAGACACTAGAATGTCACAGAAATTGGCAGGCAAGTGAATGGTCTATTGAGGATGACTGGCATCTATTTCCCACAACTGAACATTCCTTGGAGTTCAGGAATCAGCCACAAGGGGAAGGACTTCATCAGTCTTCACTCTTTGTTCTTTTGTGATGTCTCCTGTGAAAAACTGTGGTTACATCAAAGGGAGAGGCTCTTTTGCAATTATAAAGATTTGGGGGATTATGGAAAACAACAAAAACCATAGTTGAACCTTTTCCTTTGTCTTTCTTTTCCCTCATTTTGGGCAGCACAAAAATTATAGAGACAGTTTCAAGAAATTTATGAGTAAATACTGTATCAATGTTATATCTTAACATATACACACACATACATACATACAACAAAATTTTAAAGATTCAGAAGAATTCTGAAGGCTATGAGGAGAAGAAGTAGGAGAAAGAGAATGAATAGACTTACCTAGAGTATGCCCTCTGTTACTTCATTCAGTTACTCACCTCTCTTTTCAGACAATAAACTCCAGGTACAAGCAGGTTCCATATCTTTTCTTTTCTTCTGATTGTTCATCCTGGCAAGTCAAGAAGACTGTAATCCAAAACAGAAATGATGACTATGAGGCCTAGTGCATGCTCAGAGTGAAAAAGTAACTCAAGAAAGACTCTACATTCAAGGCATTACAGAGTTTGGGGAAGACAGAACACCCAATAACCAAGTAGACATCTAGGGTGGGACTGGGGGGAATCACATGAAGACAGACCAAAACTAACAGTCTTCAACTTGAAGAGAAAAAAAGCTAAAAGAGGATGGAATGTCTATAAAGCTTTGAAAGGCAAAAATATGAGAGTGTCAAATTGGGCTCTGAATCAGGTTACTAAGGGAAGCACAGGATTTAGGTAGTATACCTCTGATGTTTGCAGTCAAGGGAAGTAAAAATGACTATGCACTTCCACAACATATTTTTGGTGCCATCAATAAAGAGAAAATTCTAAGCCTATAGATTGGACTACCGTGGAATAAGGGAATAGTCTGAAGAGTCAGGAGACCTAGGCCATAGTTCTATTTCTATCTACCTATGGACCTTGAGTAAAATTCTTCTCTTTTCTGGGTCTCTTTTACTATTTTCAAAAGGGCTCAGGGAATGTTAGATCAGGTTTCTTTCCAGGTTTAACATTGTAAGATCAGTGGTTCTCAGTCCTAGCTGCATATTAGAATCACCTTCACACTATCCTCCAGAGCTTTTTTCCTTCTCTAAAATATTAGTTATCACCTCCTAATATATTTCATAATTTACTTATGTATTATGCTTATTATTCTTGTAAGTCTTTCCCACATAAATTGAATTATTGGTCCCAATTTTCAGCTTTTGCCATGAACTTTGCAACTGCACACACAAAAAACTAGAGCTTATTTTCCTACCTGTTGTCTTTTAGCTTAGTCATGAAACTTGCTTTGGCTAATGGAGTGTACCCAGAGTTAGACATGTCACCTCTTGTGATTCTGTCAGTGTCAGGAGAAGAGCCACAGAGAACCAAAATCCACCTACTACAATGGTCCAGGAAGGATGAGAAATACATGAAGCAGAGCCACCCCACTTTACCTATAGTAGCAAGAAAAGTAAAGCCACCAAAGCCTGAATCAGTTGCCCAACAGAGCCCTTCCTAATTAGCTGAGTCCCAGATGGCCTCCAAATCTGTGAGAATCAATGCTTAACAAGTCTTTAATTTTTCATTCCATGGAAATTTTGTGACTGTTGTTACACATCACTGTGGCAATAGCTAACTTATACATCTTGCTAGAATGTAAATGAATAGAAAGTTTTTACCACAGAGTAGACATGCATTAATAGAAGCTTTTCTAAAAAATTCAATGACTAGTCTGCATTCCTGATAAATTAAATCAGAATCTTTGATGATGAGGATTGCCATCAATTCTTTTTAAAGTTCCCCAAGTGATTCTAATACAAAGCCAGAGAGCAGAGCCACTGTTCAAAGATTTGGTTATCTTTTACAGAGAAAAGAGTATAGTGGTGAGGCACATAGGCTTTAGAGGCAAGTGTGTTCAGGCCCTGACTCTACCACTTAGTGATCGCAAGACAACCATGGAATTAACATTTCCAAGCCTCAGACACTTCATCTGTTAAGTAGGGATAAAAACAGTACTTTCCTTATAAGGTAATTATGAGGATTAAAAGGGTTAATGCACATAACATATTCAGCACCCTACATGGTGCACAGTAAAGGCTCAATAACCCTAAACTATAGCTGTGTGTGTTGCCATATCATTTTTTTTATTTCAGCATATTCCAGGGGTACAAATATCTGGGTTACATTTATTGCCTCGCCCCACCAGAGTCAGAGCTACAAGCATATCCATCCTCCAGACAGTGTGCACCGCACTCATTAGGTGTGAATATACCCATCCCCTCCTCCCCACTCCTACCTTCTCAACGCCCAATGAATGTTACTACTATATGTGCACATAAATGTTGATCAATGAATACCAATTTGATGGTGAGTACATGGCGTGCTTGTTTTTCCATTCTTGGGATACTTCACTTAGTAGAAGGGGCTCCAGCTCTATCCAGGAAAATACAAGAGGTGCTACATCACCATTGTTTCTTATAGCTATAGTACTCCATAGTACACATACACCAGATTTTATTAATCCACTCATGTACTGATGGGCACTTGGGTTGTTTCCACATCTTTGCAATTGTGAATTGTGCTGCTATAAACATTTGAGTGCAGATCTCTTTTATAAAATGTCTTTTGTTCCTTTGGGTAGATGCCCAGGAATGGGATTGCTGGATCAAATGGTAGTTCTA
>CAUYRT010001196.1:0-31882 GCA_963574885.1 Lepilemur ruficaudatus
AGTCGGTGTTTTACTGGAAAGAACATGGAGTCCAGAAGGAGAAGCTACATGAATGTCACATTGAGCTAATTGCTTTTGGCATTAATTTACATTTTTATGTATTGGCTTTTATGCATTAGACTTCTAAACAGGTTTTATAATTTGATTCACAGGTTTGTAACTATTGGCTATAATTCAGTTATCTAAAATCATTTATTGTTATGACTTCCGTAGAAATATGAAAGGCAAAGAATGAAGGATATGTGCATTCAATCTCAGTATAAGACAAGTAGAAGTATCTGAAAGCAATGAAGGCAAAAAGTGGCTATTAAGGTCATATTCACAGTGGATGGGGAAAAATATCAGAATTTCAGGTGGCCATTAGAGGTAATGGACATAGCGTCCCTACATTGTGGCAACTATGCACTTCGGTGTCCTTCTCTTTCTGGAAAGGGATTTTGCAGGTCATTTCCTGCCTATTCTTTATCAGTGCCCTGTTAAGTAGGTCATCTTCAGATTTGGAGTCTGATGTTCAGAAGGATTTCCTGAACTTGGAGAGTATCCAATAAATCTGAAATAAAATAATAAAATGGCAAAGTGAAGATTAGAATTTATGCCATCAATACACCTAAGTGTAAAGGGGTTATTAAAATCCATTTTTGAAAAGCTTGGTCAAAATTGTTGTTTTTCAACCTTGTCTGCATCTTAGAATTATGAAGCAAGATTTAAAAAATACTGGTCTCCAGGCCACGTATATGACTAATTACATATGTGTCTCTGAACATGGGGCCTGGGCATCAATAGTTTTATAAATGCAAGGCAATTTCAGATTTTATAGATAAATTTAGAAGCCATTAGTCTAAGTGACAGTAAAAAATGTTGTCAAATTCTATGACAATTTAATTAGCATAGATATTTATAAGTATTTAAATAACTTAAAAAAATGTTTATGGCTGGGCAAAGTTGTGTGATAAGTGTGTTTTTACAGTATCACTGTAATCAATGATTAGAAGTAATGGGGCTTTGCTTAAAAAACATTTGAAAAGATGCAAAGCAAGTCAGTATCAGACTTTTTTTTGCATCAAGAATCCTCTAATTCTAGTCCATGTGTTTCTGGAACTATCAATAAGAAAGACTCCAGAAGTACTTTTTATCCTTTTGTAGGAAGCAGAAAACAAAAGATGTAGTCATTGAGATTATCTGAAATACGGAGTCAGCAGAGATAAATATATGTCAGAAAGACATGAAATAAATATACCTGACATCTTTTTCTTAGACTTTAGCTATAAAGACTAAACTACTTATCTCCTCCAATCCATGCTAAAGTCATCAAGCAGGAAATGGAGGGATCCTCCTTCTTTAACTTTGACGGGGAACTGACATTGCTGGGAAATAATAAGAAAATAGTGTCTATCACACCATGTCTTATTCTTTTGGATTTCTCAAAATTAATAAAATGGTGTAAAGTGTCCCAATATATTTATGAAAGTATTTTGAGAAGAACTGGTCAGAAATATTTTCGCAAACAGCCAGTCAACTTTGACATAGTTTCCAATGAATTTTAAGATGCTAATTATACCGTCTGTTACAATCGGTTCTGTGGCTTTCTTTGTTGTTTCTTAAAATAATAAAACTTCTAAGACTTTCAAAGGGAATAAAAACATTTTCTACCTGCTCTCCTACTTTTATTTTCATATTTTTTAAGGAAGCAGAGTAGAATAGACTACATCTAAGACCATCGCTATGTTGAGATTTTCCTAGAAGGCAGCTATGCTCACCACTATACCACCAACCTGAGATTTTCTCCAAAAAAAAGTTCATTAGAAATAGAAAAAAATATATTTTCCTAGAATAATTAGAACTTAATAGGCACTTTCTTATTTCTCAGACATGACTGACAGTATACCAGGGGTCCTTAGTGAATCAGCTTATATAACACAAGATTTTCCCTAGCAATAACAACACACTGCTTTTTTTTCTTTGAGTTTTTATTTTTTTTAATTTTTAAATTTTTAGTTAGTATGGTTAATAATAGTAATAATGAGTAATAATAGCTCATAAATCTTTATATGGTACATGAAATATTTTGATACAAGCATACAATGTATATGAATCAAATCAGGGTAACTGCGGTACCACTCACCTCAGGCATTTATCATGTCTTTGTGCTAGGAACATGCTAATTTCTCTCTTTTAGTTATTTTACGTATACCCTAACTTATTGTTGATTATAGTCACTTCATTGTGCTATCAAGTATTGTTCACTCTATCTAACTATCTAAGTATATTTTTGTACCCATGAATCATCCCCACTTTATCCCCACTCCCTGTTACTCTTCCCAGCCTCTCGTACCTCTGGTAACAATCATTCTACTCTCTGTTTCCATGAGATCAATTGTATGAGTGAGAACATGTGAGATTTGTCTTTCTGTGCTTGACTTATTTCCTTAACGGTCTCCAGTTCCATCCATGTTTTTGCCTCATGTGGCCTTCTGGATGCTTGAGTGTGGCCCCTAAACTGAATTCAAACTTTACAGAACAAATCCTTTTAATAAAATGCTGCATTCAAGGACCCAGAAGGCCACATGAGGCCCGAAGGCAGCAGGTTCCCCACCCCACCAACAGAACAACACAGTGTTTTTGTTTGTATTTTCTTGCTTTTTTCCTATCATGATGTTTGGTTCTAAATTTTCACCTTTTCAGATTGAGAGTAATACTACTGCAGCATTCTGTCTCTTTTGGTTCTATCTCTTTTGGTCTCTCAGGTTCCCATTGAAAAGGAAGAAATGGTGATAATATACCTAGGTAAGCCTTAAAAGCCTGAATAGTGAATAGTCTTAACTTTATCTTGGATGATTTATCCGTCACTATTATTAAAAATATCCCAAAGGGTGTCATGCAGACCAAAAGATGCCTGTGACAAGCTCATTAATAAAGTTATTTGGCATATACACTTCCAAATTGCTTCATACAGTATCTTCCTTAGAAATTCATAATGCACATTCTGCAAAGACCATAGTTTGTGAAACTCTTATCTAAATCTATCCAGGGCAGAGAGCATAAGAACAGACTGACTATACTAAGAAGACTGACATGAACCGGGTAAGCATAAGAAATTGTAAGAAGAAAGATAAAAAATTACCTACTATACACATGGCTCTGTGAGAAGTTGTGTGAAGTTTATAGAAGTGAAGTATGCAGAGATTATTTCCTAACATAACTTATTATCTAATCGAGGATATAAAACAAGTCTAGAAAGCTAACATAAAGAAGAATGTAAAATGGGCCTCAAGAGAAGTACAGATAGGATACTATGAGTATTCTGTCCTAGAAGAAGTTATTACCAGATGGGAATGGGCCAGAATTATAGAAATCTTCATTGAACAATAGCATTAACCTGAATTTAAAGGATATGCTTGAACATGGAAGGAAAGCATGTTAGGTAGAGATGGATACATAGGTAGGAGGCTAGAAGGTGTGGATCATGCTTGGGAAAATGGAGCTTTTTATATTTGGGAAGGGTACAGAGTGGAAATACATGGGGAAAAGTTGGCAAGAAAGAGGTTAAATGAGTTTAGATTGTGAAGGGCCTTGAACTCCAGGCCCAACTATTAGCTTAGTAGATAGCTATTTAATGATAATTATGTGTAAATAATCATTTTTGTATTGTGTGGCAATTTGGCATGCGTGGTAGGGCTTTACTTCCAACGGCCCTTAATTTGTAGAATATTTTCATATGGAACTTGAAAGTCAAATGAGAAGAAGAAATGGAGGAATTGGGCAAAGTGAACAGTTTCCTTAGGTCTTTAGAAAAGCAGTGCAGAATAGCTTTGCACATTTTAGTGTGCATGTTCATTACCTGGAATTCTTGTTAAAATACAAATTCTGACTCAGCACCTCTGGAGTGGAGTCCGAGATTCTGCAACTTTATCAAGCTTTCAGGTGCTACTTGTTTCGTTTGTTTGCTTTTTTTTTTGTTTGTTTTGTTTTTTTACTAATCTGTAAACCACATACTGAGCTGTAACTATTTTAGAGAAATGGTTTCCATACATGATGACATGTCAAAATCACCTGTGGAGCTTTAAAAATCACCAATGCCTGCACCTTACTCAAAGAGATTCTGCTTTAATTGGGTTTTGGCATCAGTAGTTTTAAAATATCCTCCAGGAAATTCTAATATATGGCCAGGGTTGAGAAGCACTGCTCGAGGTTATGTTTTAAGTTAGTGTTTCCCACCCCTGGATGCACATTGGAATCACTCGGGGAGGTTTAAAAAATCCCAGTGCTCAGGCTACATGCCAGACCAGTTAAATCAGACTCTCTAGCAGAGGGACCTGGGCATTGGTATGTTTTAAAAGTCCCCCCGGTGATTCTAATGTGCCACAAAGTTTAGAATTGCTTACCTGGAGTGATTTAGGAGTTTCTGTCCCTTCTGTACCTGGCTGGAAGTCTGGGCCTTTAAAGCTGTTGAAGAGCCAGCTGAACATGCTATTCCATTGGCAAATTACTGAAATTTAACAGCTTGTCTATTGCTCATCAGACTGCAAATTTTGAACCATCATTGTAAGTAACGCCAGTTGTCTAGTGCCTTTGGATGGGGAGTAAAGAAATATAATGATTTTTTTTTCTGAAATGAAGGATATTAAAGCATAAATAGACCAATGAAGGGATAATCCTTATTTTGTTGAAAGGCAGCACTCTTGAGTTAAGTGGTCCCTTATAGGTCTGCATTTTTTAACAAATGGCAACAGGTATTCTGATTGGAAACCTAAATAATAACCATAAAATCATGTAGAATAGTGAAAAGTGTTATTTGGATTAGGAAGACATGATTTGGCAATGGGGATGGTGGTGGGATTGGAGGGGACTCAGAAGATTTGGCCTTTGTTCTGTTACTGATGTGCCTTTGTGTACCTCAGTTTCATGGTCTACGTGGGGGGAAATGACACTTCTTTATAGGGTTATGTAAGGATATAGTACACATGACAGTTTTGCTGTAAACTGAAATATGCAATACAAATGTCAACAATTAAAGGAACATTATATCCAGCAGCCCAGGAATGATGACAAATAACATTGATGTTGTTCAATCCTCTTTTTTACCCTGTAATCATTGCTCTCAAGCATGCAGCTGCTTGATATTGGCACTTAAAATTCTAAATGTTTGTTTGGGGCTCTACAAACAATTCTCAACACGAAGTGATCATTTGGGAGGAAATCAGAGACAGGAAAAAAAATTGAAAAAAAAAAGATCCTATCCTGTTTCAATGTTATTTTACTTTTTAAACAACCCAAGATGGTTTTATTTTTAGAACTGTAAAATATCACTGTGTTGTTAATAATAAAAAGTGGAAGTAATTATGCAGACATGGCTTTACAAGAGCAAATTTGCAATATTTGTGCTGAATGGATAGGTAAGAATATAAATCCTAAGCTGTTTATGAACCTAAAGATAGATTAAATATGAAATCCATCTGGATTGAAAATTAGCAAACATTAAAACTGTTTAACACTGAAACATTCTATACTCTCAGAGCTACTAAGGGAAATAAGGGTATGTGCTTGAATTATCCATACAATGACTATGTTCTGTGTTGTCATTTCAGGAGTGTTAATCAGATATAGAAAAGTCAGCTGTAGTATTGAATTTAGAGATAAACAAAACAAAACATGGCAAATACTCTACAGATCCATGATAAAGATACTTCTTAGTTTCTTTTTGTTTTCAATGTGACACTTTTCTCATACTATTATTCGTAAGATTCAAACAATCCCGTAAATTGGGGTGACACCTAGTACAGTCCCATACATACTCAAATGACTTCAATAATTGATATACCCATGTAGAGGGATATAAGAAAAGACTTAAATGCTAGGATTCTGATCTATAGTTTTTAATAGCTAGAATCAGATGATATAATTCATTTTAAAATACCTAACACTGTGTGTGGCACTTGTTACACAAGCCATTTTGTATTCTTCCTCTTTAGTAATGTCAAGCATTTGTGGAACTTTTTTTATTTGCCAGGTAATACTCAGCCTTTCTCAGGTATTGGTTTGTGTGTTATTCATAAAAACTGCATAGGAAGCTATTGTCATTCCCATGTATCTCATGAGGAAATTAGAGTTCAGAGAGTTTAAGTACTTGCCCATGGTCACTTAGCTAACAGGTGACATAGGCAGGACTCAACCCCAGGCAGTTGATCTTCAGAGTCCACGCACTCTTCACTAAACAAACTATTTTTACTCCCTGATTCAAAGCTCTTTTATAATTGATTTTCAATTAGAAAATAAGAGATACTAGTTGTACTGGAAATTGGCTGTACAAAGATAAATATGATATTCTCTTAATTAGACCTTACTATCTACAACTATCTGCATGTTACCATCTCTTTAATGGATTTTTTGATTATTCTTCACTACTTCAAAAACACACTTGGAGGCCATGGAATCACAGACTCTTAGAATTATCTCAAATGTATTGTACTATGTATTCATGCATTCCATTGCCCACACTTAGCCCCGGAACCACATTTTAAAATGAGGAAAATAAGGTCCAGAGAAAGAAATTTACTAAACCATAAATTAAACTGACCTATGGAAGCTTCTATGGGCCAGAGATATGATAGTTGCTTTCAGGGTCAAGAGTCAATCACTTTGGGATCAAGTCCATGTTTTGTGTTTTAATGAATTGTATCTGAAATCAGATACAATTGCTATTTGGCCCTCTGAGAACTTCAAACCTTGGGTAACTCAAAAGGCTCTTGGGGTCCTACTTTTGATGATGTCTTTTTAATTCCTCACTCATTTGACTCTTTTAAAATTCCTTGTATCTGAGAAACAATATATCCTTAGCATCTCTCTTGGTTAGCATTTGGCATCACTTGTCTGTTTCCAGACAATTAGAATTCGATAAATGTTTTTGAATGAAGAGATAAATGCAGAGTAAAGAGGGTGACAAAGACTCCCCCCCGACCAAACTTTAGTCAAGTTGCTCTGAGCCATTGATTTTTGACTAGATCTTGTCCTTGGGCCTTGCTATTGTCCTGCTCTGCCCATTTTTAGATAAGAATCATGCTAAAAAAGTTTATCAAGAATTCCCCCACCCTTGGTTTCTGATGAGCTTGGTCTGCCTTTATCAAGAATCTGGGTTAGCAAGAATCCCCCATCCTGGATATCTAATCAAGTTCCTCATAGTAATTTTTCATCCACTGACTCTATCACTCTGCTGTTGGCTATAAATTCCCAGTGATCTTTGCTGTATTTCGAGTTGGGTTCAATCTCTCTGCTGCATTGCTGTGGTCTCTCCCATATTACAATAATCTCAAATAAAAGCTTCCTTACCATTTTAACAAATATCAGAATAATTTCTTTCTAACAAAACTGAAAATGTTTAAAAGAGAGAAGCAAGAATCCTGTTCCCTTTTTTCTTTCTACTCTTTGGCAATTTTTCTGCAAAAGAAGAAAATAATTTCTACATCATTGATTATTATGGAGATTAAAGGAAAGTCTATACAAAAATAGTATACATAAAATTTTGCATAGTATAGATACTAAATAAATGGTAGGTATTATTTATTTTCAACTATCATTTTCTCATGTTCTTGGTAATCCCAAATGAGCTTTGCTATTCTGGGATTTAAATATGTAAATTGGGCCTGAGCAACTTCTGAAATTATGTGCAAAATCATGTATATTTTAGTATGAGTATTTCTTTTACCTAGGGAGAAGATCTATAATTTTTACTGTATTCTCCAAATGTCTGCAACCTTAACAATATTGCAAACCACAATTATACATGTATTCATACAGAATATATCTACTTTCATAGTTCCATGTTGATCGCTGTGAAATGCTTTCATCAAATTGTCTTCTACATTCCATCTATATTTACCACATTAAGATTCAAACTCAGCACCTCTAATTCTTTTATTTCTTCTGTCCCAACACCTATCCTTATTTGGCTCCTCTTCCTAAAGACTTTAATTCTTTGTGTACTGCTGCATTACACAGAAATGATCCATTTCTCAAGGTGCATACCTTGGAATGTAGGTATATATCTGTACATAAATCTTGATGGATCTCTCTATTTTACCTTCTGTAGCATTTCTGCAATTAAATGTTGTGTCTTGTCAATTTTATCTAGTCCATTTTGGACCATCTTCACTTAGTACTTAGATTTCTGGAAGAGCCCCCTAACTGGTCTTACTGGCCTCTAGCTTTTTTTCAGAGTGAGTCTATCTTTCATGGCATTACCATAGTTCATTTTTAAAATCTTAGAAACAATTTTTCTGATGGTGCCTCTCCTTCCCAACTTCTTGCTCAGGCTGGCCTCCAAATGGTCTAAGCATAGTCTCCTTGAATTTCCTGAGAATTTCTTCCACTCTCTTTTCTTTCTAAGTCCTAGCCATCTTTCATACTTTAAGTCCTACTTGTTTCAAAGGAGAATTCCCTGATAGTCATCTTTAACTATTTCCCTTTTCTAACTTCTTACTGTAAGGATTGTTTCATATAGTTTAGTACTTTGTAGTTCTCCTATGGTGTGTGTGTGTGTGTGTGTGTGTGTGTGTGTGTGTGTACATGTGCATGTGTACTACTTTGTCTTTCCATGCACATTATGCAAATAGGCATTGCCAGATACTTCACACCCCTCCCACCACCAGATTTTTTTTTTTTGAGCTGCCAAGTTTTAAGGCACTTCTATTGTGAAGAAGACACAACCAAACTACAAAAAGCAAATGACAAAAAAATAATAATGACGTGGGGATATCTTGCCACTTGCATTAATGCGTTTATGTATATGTGTCTTGTCCATTTTAGATTATTTTAGTAGGTCTTTGAAACATAAAATTGAGTATTTTGCCATGATAAATATATAAATCTGTACTTTTTGTGAGTAAAATAAAACTAGTGTAACTTCCACCATTAAGATCTGGTGTGTGTTTAATATCATGTGAGAAATTAAACACTCTGTCTCTCTTTGGCCTGTTGCACAAGGCACTGTGCTAAGGATTGGCATATGCAGAGTCTGTGCATCCACAAACAACTCTCTGGTGTGATGTTACTTATAATTCCTGTTTTATTGCTGAGGCTCAGAGAGGTTAAGTTATTTACATAAGCTCACACAGCTAGTAAGTAGCCTCTAGCTGCATGGCTGCAAAACTTATGTTCTTTCAAGTATGATACTCCACTCATCTAGATAACACTATGTATGCATTTGGGTATTTTTAAATGTGGAATAATTTGACTATATATTTCAGTGGTCATTCAGCTTTCTCATCTAAGTACATACTTAAGGAGGAGACAGATTTTTTTAAAAAATGTAAAATCTACTCAATAAATAATTGTGGTTGATAAGCAATCTTAACCATGCATGTAGGTAGGATTTTTAACTTAATTTCTTAAATATTTTTGAAAGGTGTAGAGAAATGTAACCATATAAATTTTAGTTCTTTAAAGTAACAGTACTATAAAGGTTGTTTGGCAAGCTATTTTCCTATATATGGAAACATATACATAAACAAATAAATAATTTGTTATTTTTAAATAATGCCTTCCTACAAGACATTGTTTATGAAGAAGTTCCACAATAAATAAAAAATCATATCATCACATCACTACAGTTGCTCGTCATAAGTTATTACCTGATTCTGCAATTTTGGGTATTGTTAAGCCATTCCTACAAAGGTAAGGACATGGGTTTTGCAAAAGTCTTTGTCATCTGAAAACTTCCTCAAGTAGTTCTACAGAGATACACTTTTACAAATGTCTTGCAGGTTTTTTTGTTTGTTTGTTTGTTTGTTTTGAGACAGAGTCTCACTCTGTTGCCCAGGCTAGAGTGCCATGGCGACAGCTTATCTCACAGTGACCTCAAACTCCTGGGCTCAAGCAATCCTTCTGCCTCAGCCTCCCAAGTAGCTGGGACTACAGGCATGCGCCACCATGCCCAGCTAACTTTTTCTATATATTCTTAGTTGGCCAATTAATTTCTTTCTATTTTTTAGTAGAGACAGGGTCTCGCTCTTGCTCAGGCTGGTCTTGCAGGTTTTGAAGGTTTATTTTTTTCCCCTGAAATTTGTACACAAAACATATCTAATGAAAAGCTAAATGAAACACAAAAATATGTGCTCTATTTTTCCACTTCTCAATTAAGAAAAATGACTGAGTAAATCTAATTTTAACATTTAATGATGTCTTACTTAAGATATGGTACAAAAGTAAGCAGTAATAATTTCAGAATGTTTGAGAGAAAGAAAACAATGAAACAATGTAGAATAACAATAACAATTATTATTTATTCATTGTTTACTATGTGCCTAACTTTGACAGACACCTGATTTCAGCTTTTGTTCTTCAATTCCAATCTCTATTATTTGGTGAGCCATGTAAATAGTAGAATATTGTAACTTGATAGGAATTTAGAGATCACCTATCCAATCCTCTAATTTTATAGATAAGGACACTAAAGTAAGGAAATGAGAGTTAGATTGTTCAAAGTCATATGACAGTGTAAAGATGGTCTTACTGGAATTAAACATCCAGTTTTCTTGACATTCCCCCAACATTCCATCTTAATTCTTGCTAATGTGAAGGCATGAGATTTGCAAATTCACTTCATGTTGAGGTCTGAATCCTGTATCAGCAAGGATTGTTATACAGCTGTGGATAAAACTCTAAGTGACATTTTGGTGCTCCATCCAATGACTTGTGAGAGGTGGGGGGACAAATTCCCATGATGCCCAAGGCTAGCAGAGCTTTCTCTTTGTTGCTATGACTATATTTTGGAGATGGCTGACCATGGAGTTGACACCGTTGAATAATGGGTATTACATAAATTCATGCTGAGTTTCTCCTTACTGTACTTTTAGAAAGAGGTTATTCAACTAGGATAATTATGTAATATTGCATCACTGCAGGCTGCATTTTGTGTTTAAGAATCCCACATAAAGGATGGCTGATTTGCAGGATGTTCTTTCTGAATCACATAAGACAAACATATTCTAGGCCCCTATCAGTGATTTATCATTTCAGTAAGCAAATGGTACTGTTATGTATTGTTGGCAAACACAGGCAGCTAACTTTCATGTTTGTGAGTTGACAGGATTAGGTTATATTGCAATAACCTATGTGCTGTGGTTTGTAGCTATAAGGCTGGTAAGTTATGCCAACTATCATAGGTCTTATATTTTCCCCCTTGTTTTAACAATAAATCTTCTGCATAATAAAATAGTGAATTTTCCAAATTTTGAGGCTTATTTAAAACATTACAACATTTGACAAAACACTCATTTGTAATATAACTTGATCTTTATTATATTAATAGCATTCCTGCTAGGCAAAAATAGGGGTTATTGCTCTGTTCATTGAAGAGTACATTTAGGATTATACAAGTGAAATAACTTGGGTTCCATAGCTGTGAAGTGTGTCACTATGACTCTGTTGTAGGCATTCTAACGTTTAATCCAATGCTCCTAATAACAGACATACTACACACACACACACACACACGATTTAGTTCCATTAATATGAGCTTTAATGCTATATTTACACATATATACCGGTAGAATTTTATTTCTGTATCCATATATATACTGCTACCTCCCCCCCATAGCCTCTACCTGCCCCAGGCTCTCCGACTACATACAACCTTCCCTTTTCTGGTGTTCCCATGCCCCTAACCCACCTGTAACCCTCATGGACATGGACCTCCCGGTAAGGGCCTCATTCTCCTTTTTCACCCAGAACCATCCCCTACCCCCAGGCTGCAAACCACAGTTCAGAGGAGGCTGCAGTCTTCCCACAAAAGCCAGTGAGAGCAACACACAACTTATATTTTTTTGGTAGGACTAAACACATTTTTGTATGACCAAAAAAAAAGTATATGTAAAACCAACGTGCAAACTCTGTTCTACATATTAAAAAAATGCTCTTCAAAATAAACATTCTGAATTAAATTCATCTAACGCACCCAACGTATAATTGGAAACTATTTTATCTGACAGTCCAAATTCCAGTATTTGACAAATAATACTGTTTTCCAAGTGCTTCCCTGAGTTATCTTTATGTTTACCTGCACAGCTCAAGTCAGCTGTCAGTTTACTTTGATGCAGAACATTGAAATTGTGTTGTTTCCATATGGCTATAATTCAGAAGTCAAAAACATAGTCATATGTGACCATCAACTGAGTTTAAATTTAGCTAACTAATATTTTAAATTGATTTGAATTAAATGCCAACATGGGAAAAATTGAAAGCTTTTACTTAAAACTTAATTTTCTGATTCACTGTCTGTGAATTGAACCATCACCTGAATATTTTGGTGAGACATGGATTCACCGAGCAACCTCATGGTACATGTGACCTTCCTGTTCCCAATAGAAGCTTGAGTTTCTGATACTTGTTCTAGAGCTTTTATTTGTATGTGTCCAAGATTTTTTTTAGTCTTTTATTTTCTCTGTCTTTGCCTTACTTCAGGCCTTTGGCATTTATTCCTTGAACTAGTTAGGAAACTGATATTCCTGCCTCCCATAACATTTGATAGCTTTCAAGGCTGGTAACTTGATCTCCTGCTTTCAGAAGTAGCTTCTAGTGCAGATACTGAGGAGATATATTGTTCATTTTCTCATAAAATGAATATTGAAAATTGTATTTCAAGCTAATGTGATGCCATGACCATTATTTTTAACCTACTTTATTGAGGCATGATGGACAGGCAAAGAGCGATACATATTTAAATTACTCAATTCAATGAGTTTGGGGATATGCATGCACCCATAAAGCCATCACCACCATCAAGGACTTAGATATATTCATAACCTCCAAGAGTTTCCTGTCATCTCCTTTATTCCTATTTGTGTGTGTTTGTTAAGAATACTTGACATAGATCTACCCTCTTAGGAAATTTTAAGTATACTGTACAGTATTGTTAGCTAAAGGCACGATGCTGGACAGCAAATATTCAGATCTTACTTATCTTGTGTAACTGAAACTTTGTGCCTTTTAAGCTTATTTTATTTATCATAATGTCCTCCAAGTTCATCCATGTTGTTGCAAATGACAGAATCTCCTTTTTTGTAAGGCTGAGTAATATTACATTGTACATATATCACATTTTCTTTATCCATTCTTCCAGCCATGGCCACCATTGAGTTGGGTAAGACATGTAGAGAAGGCTCGCACTGCCCAAAAGTGCAGTTACCCTTGCTGCCTGCCCCTTGCCCACCCTGGCCTCCTCACCCTCCTCCTCTTCCCTTGAAGCTGAACTGTGTCTGCCAGGCCTCTCTTCTCACTGTCCTCTTACTCACTGGGTCTTCAGCAGGTTTTTCCCTCTGCCTCAATAACCTTTCCCTCCCTCTCTCTCCCATTGTTTATATCTGTATCTGGCACCTAGGGAAGACAATAAAAAGATGTTTCAAGTTTTTAAATGTTTTTCTTATCAATGCATTTGTACTGGGTATAATATTTCAATTTCACAAATGGTCTAGGAGTGTCTCACCATTGAAATGATCTCAGGCATTGAACTAAAAGAAAAAAATATATGCTAATATGAAAGAAAGGGCAAAAGAGACATTGCAGGAAGAAATATTTTATGGCCAACATAATGGTGTATCAAACCACTTTTAGAATAACTAAGCATTTCTGTTAAAAACATAAAAGGTCAAACAGCATATCTTATAATGCAAAAAGAAATCCATTCAATTTTAAAGTTGTTCTTGCACTGCCCAATGTTACTTGGAGGACAAAATAACTGAGGTTAATAGACTCTAATATGCCAGTGGCCTAAGTGGTTGAGAAAAATATGAATTTAAAGGAATAAGATATTTTAAGCCTTCAATGACATGTCATCAATCTCTGAAATGATTTTGTTTCCCGTTTGTCCTAATACTGTGACTGTTGTCTTTTTTTTTTTGTTAAGTTTCAATTCTACATATTTTCCCATCAAGGAAGCAACTTTCAACTTCTCTATTATTTTAATTTCATAATCTTCATCATAGACAATGAATCCCTATTCAGCATCGACTTCTTTGGAATCAATAATTACAGATGAGGCTTGCTAGAGTTTGGAGGCAGCCAGATGGGGCTTGGTTGTGATATACAGCTAGTGTCCTGACTTCCACTCAGTAGTTTCACTTTTTTTTAAGTAAACACTTGCTCATTCACAGCTTTCAATAATCAGTGTTCTTTCTGGTTAATGCCCTCATCATACTGCATTTGATTCTTTCATACCTTGTTATTCACTTTATCTGCACTTTTACTTTAGGTTGTTATCTTGTTCAAAATAATGCCAACTCATTTTAAGTGGGCAAGACACCAAAAAAGAAGTATTTATTATTTTCAAAGCTCTTATTAACAGTATTGTGATATTGTATTAACAATATAATATTACAAATCTTAACAAGTATCTCACTGAGGACTTTCAGAATAACAACAGCAATAACAATAACAACAACAAACTAGTAAAAAGCAGGGATTTCCTCCATGATCAAAATACGAGATTCTGACAAATTGAAAATGAAGCTGTCCGTGTGCACCAACTCTCGACAATTTTTGTCTTTCAAGTGAATTGGAATAGTTTGTAGGGACTCTTTAGTCAGGCTAAAAAAAATGCCTTTGCATGTGCTGTTCTCTTTGCCAGGAAAGCTCTTCTCCCAGATGTTCCTCTACTCCTGTTTTACCTCTTCAGGGAGATCTTTCTTTTTTTGGTGGGGTAGGCGGGTAGGCTAACTAATCTATAGCAATATTACAGCTCATTTCATTCCATTGCATTGATTTATTTTTCATCATATTATTGTTACAAATGCATTACACATTCATTTGTAGATTATCTACTTCACCAGAATATTAGTTAAATGAGGACAGGAATTTTGCCTGTTTTGTTCATTGTCCCATACTTAGAGCCTAAGTTGAGAGCCTGGCATAAGCAGGTTCTCAATAATTATTGTTGAATGAAGTAATTCGTGAAATACGAGCTCCTTAAGAAAGTTATTTTATTTTAAAACTAGGCACAATTTGACTAAACCATCATGATAAATATCCAATCTACCACTTTTCTTAAAGTTCCAACACACATTTGTACATGTACACATTGTGTAGTCCATCAGATTTGCACATGTGACTGGTAATGAAAATCAAACAGTATAACCTCGTTAAGCCAGTCAATTAAAAAAATAACACCCTTTATCTAACTTCAGTGTTTTATTTACTTCAAACACATTTGTGCCTTTTAATGAAATTTAAAGGTTTTTGTTTTTTTTCCTTTTAGTGGTAAAGTGGTGGAATCATGAGATCAGCAGGATGCAGGTAAGTGATGAGTTTACATTAACATAAAATGCTTCTCATAGTTTTTTGTCCTTTGTCTTTAGCCTGGGGATCTACAGAATACTTGTTATATAGAATGCCTGAAGTTTGTCTGTGGATGCCACTGAGAAAGATACTTGAAAAATCTTGCTTATTCACATAACCAGAATAACCTTTTATTTGCATTTAAAGGCAGGTGCATTTTCTTTCAGCAAATGTATCAGTGTAGATGGAAATGCTAATTTATTTGTTTAAAAGTGTCCAAATTAGCTCTGAAAGAAAAGTTCCTGTTTGATTCTATAACCAAACTTGATTGAGCATTTGCCATATGCCATTCATTCTACTACCTTCTGGGACATCAAATGTCACCAAAAGGCAGTGGTTGCCCTAAGGATTGCACAGAGCAATAGGAGAGATCATTTCTTTGTTTATTCATACATTTATGCATTTATATGTACTTCATCTTGTACCCAAAAATGACTTAAGGTAATCTACAAACAGTTATATATTATAAAACAATATGAGTTAGAAGCAGGTAAGAAACATAAGGAAAGGATAACCAAGACAGAACAATAAATTATGGCTAGACACAGGTTATTGCATAAAATGTGAGCTATGGAATTATATATACTAGCTGAGGGATATACGCATATGAGCAGTGTATTACAATTTAATGTGTAACACCAGAAGTATGCAAATGGTATCATTTTAATAGATAAAAGGGTAAATAAATATTTCTCAAGACATTTTAAGTCAGAGAAGGTATCATAGAATAAGTGCTATTTTTCCTGAGTTTCTGAGTGAAAATAATAGTTGTTCAGACAGAGAGAGTGGAGAGTTACAGTACTCTAGGCAAAGAGAAAAGTATGTGGTATGTGCAAAATTATGGAAGTATGTATAATTAAAACATCATGGAATGTTCGGGAAATCAAAAGGATAAAGATGTAATAGGAGAAGCAAGGGATGGTGGTGAGATGGGAGCTGGCCTCTGGCTGCATTGATCTGATGTCACACAGCAAAGCTTGTGTGATGTTACCCATCAGTTAACACATCTATGGATTCTGTGTTTCGGGGAGGGGGTGCGGTTTATTCCATTTTCAGGTATGCTATAATGTTCACTGTTGTCTGTAGAAGTGAGCTGATGGCTCAGCTGACCTGTGGGGGAGCTGAAGCCATTCCCAGAGTAGAGTTGCATTCACTTATTGCCTCTGTGTCACAAAGTGACCCTTCAAATGCAAATCCTTTAGAGCTGAAATGATAGGTAGACGGTTCATGGGGAATTTACAGAATCCTAATTCTTTCATGATTGTTTTTAATACTTTTTCAGCAGTAATCTTTCAAAAGACGCAGCTTCATTGAATAATCCTGACACCTCAACTTTTTTTTTTTTTTTTTTTTGGTCAAGAAAAATATCTAGCTTCAAAGAAAAAATGTAATAATTTAAAAATGACAGAGACAACACAATGTCTTTATTTTTTGTTGCCTGCATCTCATATCCCTTCCTTTTTTGGATCAAACCTCTACCTTTGTTGAGCCTTTTTCCCCACGCATGTATTAATACATATATAAGCCAAGTATTTTCCCAGAATTTGGGCCCTTACTCCATAATTAACAGAACAATCCTCTAAGCGCTACTCTGATTGTATCACTAACCCTGTTCACATGCTCATTGGGTGAATTCTAACTGATTACATGGGTATTTACAGTCCTTCGCTATCTGGGACATACACAAATCATGTTCTTATGTTATTTAAGTCCACACTCACCATGATCATGACAAGTTTTTCTTCCAGACATCTTTTCTCTCTCCTCTTCCCTCTGTCATACCTTCAACATGTACATATCCCATCTCTACTTAATGAAATGCTGAATATTCATAGAGATCTGGTTACAATGTATCTTTCTTTATGATGTTATCCCAACTGCCCTTGAAACAAACCCCATTCTTTTGACTACAGTAGCAATTTCTCTCTCTCATCTTGTTTGTGGCACTGTCTTGTTTTAGACTAGATTGAGTTTTTCATAGGTAGAAAAATGATTTGTATCTCTTTGTTTCTTCTCATTTCAATCATCACGACCTCCTCAAACTTCATCCACAGTGCTTGGCTGGGTGCCCTGTATATAATGTGTTTTCCATTAAAGTATGAAAAGATACTAATCCATAAAATAAAAGCAAATAGCATCTTTGAAAATAGCTGGTTTGGTGACAAGTAACCTGCAAGAGTTGCACTGCATTGCACCAGGGAGATCATTAGGAAGACACTGAAGACCCAGCTAAATGACAGTTTAAACAAATTAACCACCCGCATGGGGCTGTAATGGATTTCACTTCCTCCTGCTAGCCACATGGAAAGAAAATGCCTTGCACATAAAGCAGGTATCTTGTTGAAATGTTGAAAGATGTCATAAGGCCCTGGCCTGAGGCCAGATAAAGAGTCAAGATCAATCATATTCTCCGTAGTTGATGACATCATCTGTTGTTTTGCTTTTGCAAAAACAGATTTAATAATTGTATTGCTTGTGTATATATTACTCTTTATAAGTAACAGAACATTTCAATACCTATTATCTCATTTATTTATATCAATAAATCAGTGAATGAGGAGAGGCTGTATTTATTTGTCCCAATTACTGGTGGAAAAGCAAAACCTTAGTTTAGAAAAGTAAATTACTGAACATAAAAAACTTACTGAGTTGCAAAATAAGTCTAGAACACAGAACTTTGACTTCTAGGAGAGTGTTTCTCATTTTTAAAATAGGAAGCTCATCTCTGATTTTGAAAAAACAAATAAAAACACACTGAAGATGAATTCTAGAGGATTAGAAACCTCTTGCATTCTAATCCAGAGTGTTTTTGTTGTTGCTGTTGTTTTTGCCTGTCATGGAATCTATGGTAGATTTCTACTCCATTACAGCAATTTAGGCAAGCTAAAAGTATGTTTTCCGAAATTCCCTTTTGTGCATTGTTCCTAGTTAATGTAGCTCACCTGAATCATTCTTTGATTTTTCAGACTTCTGTGCAAGAGCATATTTAGCTCCAGTTTGCAGGGCATCAGCATGTCTTGCAGAACACTTGCAGAATCAAAGCTGGAGGCTTGGAGGTCATGAGATACTCATGTGGGTTCCTTTCTGTCCTCATGGGTTCCAGCTTGTGTTTGTAGGTTCCAGTTTGTCTTACCTCTTACCAGCCTCAAATCCATCTTTCCTTCCGTACTGATTGTCTGTGGAATTCAAGCTGTACACAAAAGCCTCACATAGACTATTTAACCAGTTCCCACAATTGCATTAGGTCCATTTTCTATATTAAATTTCATGTTTGATGTGTATGTATATAATATGTACATAATATATAATATATATAAAATATAAAACAAAATTTTATATGTATTATACATATGAATTTATATATTGCTACTACAAAATGGGGGCAAAGAGAAATGTTTCTGTAATAATCTAAAGGAGATCCCTTGGGATGCCTCTCAGTACTCCCATGTCCTGAGATTAAAATCAATTTTAAAAAGCTATAATGGCTCACTGTAGGCAGGCCTGCTAAGCGTCAAGACCCTTCAAGAATGAAGGTGTGAGAAATCCTATCCAGCAAGGAGCTATAATCAGCTGAGATTCTTGCTGAGGGTAGTATTACAGAGTGGGTGGTGGAAGAAGGCAGTTATAAATACCAGTTAAGTCTATATGACCAGTTGTAGAAATGTGCACTCTATTAGTCATGCAAATTTCTTCCTTACTTTGAGATGAATAGATAAGTATATATTAACCATTTTTTTCTTCTCATTTCTCCCATTTACCTACCATCTACAATAAAGTGTGTTAATAGCTGTTAATTTCATATGATAGTATTTACATTTCAGAATATCAAAGGGGCAGCGTGACTCGGCTAGAAAAGGATTGAACATCGGTCCAAAGTAGAGGAAGAAAATTTGTGTCCTCTTTTGAGAAGAGAGATAGCATGCTTTTGGATTTGTGAAGAATAGTTGCATTCTGCTCCGTGGAAGCGTAACATGTGGGAAGTGGAAGTGGAAGTGCTACTGTCTCTATTCGGAAGTAGGGGTGGTCGAAGTATAAATGGACGCCAACTTGACAGACAGTGGACTGTGATGCGTTTGTGTTCTCTCAATTTAGCTAAGCTGGGACTACATTTCCAAGAATTTCCTTCGCCAAAGAGTTCCAGGTTAGTGGGGGCCACAAAAGATATTTTGCATAAGTTTTGGAAGATCAGCAGGCAGTTGAAACAGGAGATGAATGAAAGCGGTGGGAGCGAGGGCAAACCTATGAGCAGCGATTGGATCTATGATGGGCTGAGACCCACAGAGGTGTCTCGGGATGTTCAAGCCTCCAGCTTGAATGATACGGTTGTCCTGCAGGAGACGCTGGAGTCCTTTATCAGGGTGGTAAATGGCACCTGTGACAAAAATTAGACAAACTGAAGGAGAATTTGATGGGAACTTCAGCCAGTTGGCCTGGCTGTCGCCCCACACTGACAAGGTGAGCCAGCTCTAAGTGACAATGTGAGCGAACCACAACAGTGCGTAGTTATAACCTTCTCCTTGTAACAAATATTTGGCTGTTGTTTCACTTTCCTTTTGTGAGCTCAGTCTCCGGCACCAGGCACAAACACAGCAGCCTTACATGTATCTTTAATCAGCTCCCACAGTTGTATACCAACAACAAATACGGTCAAAGAGTGTGTGTGTGACTCCTAATGGTACAATTTCTTCTCTTGAATCTGCATTGCTTCATAATCAAAAATAATTAGACTCCATATGAGCAGGATTTGGTGCCCTAATGAGCAATAGACTTTGCTTTCAGGCCATAATAACAACGATGATCATAACAATAGCTAAAATTTATTGTACCCTTACCACATGACAAAAACTGTTCTAAATGCTCTATATTATAAAAAAAAAAAAATCACAATAACTTTGGAGGTAGGTACTATTACTATCATCATTTTCATTTCACAAATTAGGCAAATGAAGTATGTGGGATTTAAGTCACATCTCCTTGGTCACATAGTTGATATGGGGAATCCACATCAATTACCAGCTGTGATTTGAAGCCAGGGAGGGTGCAGCCTGAGCACCTGTTCTAACCATTGTGTCATTCATCTTCCACATCAGCCGTCTAAGTGAAGCTCATTCTGAATGCTCCGATCTCAGATTTATTCCTGTATCAGATAGTCCACTGGAGGAGGGGGAAAGGAGATAATAGGATTATCTGTGTAGTTATCTATATGGGCTAGGAATTAGAATAAATTGGTGATAAAAGGAAAGTGAAAGAAGTAAAAGAGGAGGAAACAAGAACAACTTTTGCACCTCGAACATACAGCCACCAGGGAAAAAATAAGCCAGTCTGATTAGTCGGCTAACCTTGTCTCAGAGAGAATCAAATTTCTTCTCCAGTGTGCATAGCCCTGTATCAAACAACACCCTAGCTTACTGTGCCAGACATCTGGCAAAAGAGGATGCATTCTAACTTTTTTGTCCTTGATCTTGTCAGGATTTTATAATCATAAATTTACATTTCATATTTAGTACATCAAAATGATTATATTCTATATTTAAATTTATACTCAAATTTTCTGTTTTTATGATAGAATTCAACTTAAAGACAATAATAATTTTAATTACAGTGATCAGATTAACAAGATTCTTTTTATCTGATATCTTTGATTTCATAAGGTAAAGTGATGTAACATAAAATTAACCATTTTAAAGTTCACAATTGAGGGACATTTAATACATTCATAATGTTGTCCAACAACCACCTCTATCTAGTTCTAACACATTTTCATCATTTTAAAAGGAAATTAAGCAAAGTAACTGCTTATTATCTCTGATTTTTAATTTTTTTTGTGTGTGGAAAATCCTAGTTTCTTTTTTAAGTGTACAAAAAAACTCCCATTCTGCATTCGTTTTCTTTTTATTATTGATACTTGTACATTCTCCTTATCTTTGACAAGTTTTTCCTTTGTTGTGTGTGTGTATGTATGTAATTAACATGTATCTGTAATAAATATCTATTGATAAAGTTATATATTAATATTTTACCTATTCAATGTACTTTAATATTTTATATATTTATATTTTAATATATTCATATATTTAATTTTAATGTATTCAAATCTACCTGTCTTTTTCTTTAAGTTTGTACTTTCCAATCTTGTTTTTAAAAATGCTTTTCTATACTGAGATAACACAAAAGTATGATCTTATAAAATTTTAAAGCTTTATTTTTCAAGATTTCACTCTAGAATTTATGTCCATACAATGTAAAATAGGAAATATTTGTTTCCTAGGGAGAGCCCGTTGATTCAGAATCATTTTTTGATTAGCCAATCCTTTTCTTATTGTCATGCTATCTCTCTCATTTGTAAATTCCTATCTACATGTGGGTTTAGAGAGATTCATAAATTATCTAGTTCAGCCCCCTTATTTTATAAGGTGAACTAATGAGACCCAGGCCAGAGCATGCAATGCAGAAATGGAATACTTACTCTTGTCAATGGAAGGAAGATAGGCAAATGCCTGGGTAACAGTCTGATTCTTATTATACTTGCTACATGCACCCCAAAATGCCTGCATTTTTGTTCATGTTTCTAAGTAGTTTTAATGAAAATAGATATGTAAGATCTGAATAATGCTGTGAATACACTAAAGAGAATAAATACACTTAATAAACATATAGTCAAAAGAAAACATAGCATTTTCCACCACTTTATAGGTCGATGGGTATGGGTAAGGCAAACCTGTAATGCTCTACATTTTCTTTTACATTTTAAATAACTTACCACATGATGGATTATGGTGGTTGATCACCTGTCATAATTGACCTTGAGTCCAATAAGCTTATGTTTAAATTATAGGCATCCAAATTATTGACCTTATGACTCCGAGAAATTGTTAAATTGCTGAATTGCAATTTACTTATCTGCATAACAACATAAATAAGATTGTTTTCAGTATTGCTTAAGATGGTGCATATAAACAGCTCGGAATCTAAGGCAAAGTAAATGCTCATTCATCGATAGCTGTAATTATATTATTATTATTTTACTTTCACTATTATAATTTTTCAAATGTCCAAAATTCTAGAAATGTAATTAAATGAGTCTCAGTATAGCATATGAGTGGAAAAGCACAAGAAATTAGGAATAATATGCTCAACAAGTAGACACTAATACATTTAATAATCTAATATATGATAAAGGACACATTGTAAATAAATTCATATAGACATAAATTTGGTAAGTACTTTTGTCATATTTAGTCAATTATTTAGTTAAAAAATATTTTACAGCCTCACTCCACACTCTACAAAATCCATATTTTTTTTAAAAAGTCAAATTAAAGGCCAGGCTTGGGGGCTCAAACCTGTAATCCTAGCACTTTGCGGGGCCGAGGTGGGAGGCTCCCTTGAGGCCAGGAGTTCCAGACTAACCTGAGCAAGAGGGAGACTCCATCTCCACAACAGTTGGAATTTGGAAGAAACTTCAAAAGCCTACTGATCACAAAATAAGCATTTTAAAATTTAAAATTTTCCATCTTAGCAATAAGCAGAGAATAAATAGAAAATGGAAAATTTAATTCACGCTAAGAATCAAACATATAAAAACATATTTGAATAAACTCATCATTTGGGATCTATATAAATTTAACTGCAAGTATTTTTATGAACATAAAAAAATTAAACTTTTAAAGGTGTTAACTCTCACCAACTTAATCTGTTAAGTCTAAACACAACCAAAATTAACCAAATTAGTGAAAAATTACCTTAGAATATAACCTACTAAGAATAACAAAGATTGTGTATAAATATGTATATACACTTGTCACATACACTTGCAAAGATCCTACCCAATATCAAAACATGTTAAAGCTACAATAATCAAAATGGAGTGATATTTTTCAGGAGTAGGTAAATAGCATAGCAGATGAAAATTCAGAGTAAAATAGAAAGATATTTGACAAATGATGATGAAGTTACTATCATGGAGTCATAGTGAAGTGACCTCACTCTTTTTTTTGGCGATTTTATTCTTTTTTTAAATTTTTTTAAATTTCAGCATATTACAGGGGTACAAATGTATAGGTTACATATATTGCCTTTGCCCCACCTGAGTCAGAGCTTCAAGCATGTCCATCCCCCAGATGGTGCACACAGCACCCATTAGGTGTGTATATACCCATACCCTCCTCTCCCCCCATCTGCCCAACACCCAGTGAATGCTATTACTATATGTGCACTTAAGTGTTATCAGTTAATCCCCATTTGATGGTGAGTATATTTCACTCTATTTTTAACTCAGTATGCTAATCCTAGCTGATAAAATGAACACTCAGTACTTTGGAAAGAAAGAAATTCATCTCAGAAGAGTGAAAGCAATAAAAAATAATGAGAAAAGAAACCAGTAAGCATGTAGATAAATCTATGTAAGTGTGTGTGTGTACAGATTAAATTTGGAAATAAAAAAAGTTGAAATTGAATACAAAACACCAAAAATATGTAAGGTGGTGGGAGATGATCACATTTAAAGTTTACCAAGGTCTTTTTATTGTAAGGTAAAGTTAGAGATGTTAACTTTAGAATTCATCAAATCAAATATGCTTGTTAGATTTTTAGTAAAAATTCTAAAAGGTTAGATATGGAACATATGACTTACAAACCAGTTGATGGACAAAAAGAAAAATAAAAGTTGATCATTCCAATCAAATGTAAGGAAGGAGGAAGAACATGCTTAGAAAAGCTGGGTAAACAGCAAACATAAAGATGTAAGAAATAAATCCAACTATATAATGAATTGTGATAAATGTAAGTAAACTTCATATGTGCCTTTACAGTCTGGTGTAGTTCAGGGTGTAATATCAGCTATAACAAATAATATTGTTGAGTGCATAGTATATGCCAGCTGCTGTTCTAAGCATTTCATTCTAGTAACTTATATAACTCTTATAAGTGCTCTCATAAAATGACCGTTGTATTACACTTTCAAGAGAGGACAGGTAAATGGATAATTTATATATCAGAGAATATAGGGGAACTAGGGTTTGAATTTCAGGTAGGTTGCCTGTAGATCCACTGTCCTTAATCACTATGCTATAGAGCTAATCTATCAGAAGTTTAAAACAAATGTCATTCCTAAGACGGACATGTTAAGTGTGTTTCCTTTAAAGATGTGAATAGCAAAAGGATTCTTGATACTAGAGCTTCTATTAATATTATATCAGTTGTCTTATAAGCCTACTAGAAAAAGATAAAGAAACAGGAGGTACTAGAACTAGGAAAGAAACAACTTTTGCCACAGTTCATTTAGAAAGCAAGGATGGTATAATGGTTAAACAAGTAACAGAGCCTAGAACCAGAATCCTTGGTTTCATAAGTTGACATTACCCTTTCTGATTGCATGAATTTGAGCCAGTTGACTGATTCTTCTTGGCCTAATTCAGTGAAATGCTATAATAATTATGCTTTATGGAAATTAAATGATGCTTGTGTTTACTAAAAAGGAAATAATTTTATTTAGATCATATTAAACTTAAAATATAATAATAATAATATGTATAATCAGAAATGAAACCACACAAACACTCTTATATGAACACCAAGCATATGGATTTTATACACTGGAACATTCTTTAGAATTAACATTTTTTAATATGTTACTTGATCACTTAGTGATCCTCTTCTGTGATTACTCATATCCTTAACTATTTTTCTCTTAGGCTGATTTTCTTTTTTATTTTAATATGTATTTTGGCAATCTATAAGATACCTATAATATAAATGGATTCTGGATGCTAATCCTTTATATGTGCTATTCTTCGTTCAGTCTTTGGCTTTGTTTTTCAGTTTGTTATGGTGTTTGATGAACAAGAGTTTTTATTTTTTTTAATTTATTTTTTTAATTTAAAAGATTTTAAAAAGCAAAATTTTTATTTTTTTAATAAAACCCTTTGTATCCAATTTTTTCATATTCGATATATAGAATTATTTCTCTTATATCTAGTAGTTTCAATTACATATATTAATTATAATGTTAACTCTTCATAACCTTTATTTTTGATGAAAAATCTAGGATGTTAAAGTAATTTTGAGCTTTAATCAGTTCCCAATTTTTTATTTTATTTTATTTTTTTCCTTTATTGAAGTATTCTTTACATATCATGCCTTTACTCCATTATAAGTGTACAATTAAATGATTTTCAGTGAATTTACCGAGATGTACAGTTAATCACATAAATCAGTTTTAGAGGAATTCCGTTCCCCTATTCAGACCCCTAATTCCGCTCCCCAACTACTTTTCAAGCATGTCCATTTATTGTTTTTATAATTTAAAAACAAGATATTTCAAAACGGATGGAGAGAAAAGGAGAATTTATATAGCAGCAATTTCCAAAACACAGCATAATGCAATGTGTAAGAGCACAGATATAGGGGCCAACTGTTTGCATTCTCAGATCTTCCATTTACTAGCTGTGTGTTCCAGGGTGAGTTACTAAACTGGTGTCTGCATTTCTTCATCTGTAAAAGACAGATACTAAGAATCACCACCTCATATGGTTGTTTTGATGACTAAATGAGTTGAAACAAGAAAAAAATAAAAAAATGCATATGGTAAATGCTAAATAAGTGTTACCTATTATGATAATTTTGATGATATTTAGATTGGGAACAATGATCAAATTCCTCCGGTAAAAATAAAGCCAGTATACTGTTTCCTTTTGTGTCCATAGAATGGGCTAACCAACACACAGGCATTACTTTTTATCTTTATGATCCTAGTTTTCAGAGAGAAAGGAGATGGAAGATTCAAAGTACTTCACATATCACTTTCTCAAAAATACTAGTGCTTTTGAATAGTATTTTGTGGTCATCTTGTAACACAATTTTAACTTTAAGAATAAAGCCAGAAGGATATTATTAATAAAAATGAGTGAAAATTGTTCCATTAATTGAGCTAACAAAGCAAAACGGAAACAGAAAGAGAAATATATTGTGGGGAGCAAACAAAAGGGAGGATAGTTATGTGAACTGAGGCTGGAAAATGAAAGAGTGGGTATCCTACCTACCTGTGCAGGTATAAGTTTCATCTTAGCAGCTTCAAAGGATAAGAAACACAGAGAGATTTACTCCTTTTTAGATTTATTATTACATCTCAAGACACATAGTTATAAATAGCTCTTATCTTTGGGAATGAAACCAATTAGCAGAACTGGGAATAATGACCTGTATTCACTCCATTATTTGCTTTCTGTAGAAACTGGGTCTTTGGTCTTTGATGCACATTGCTTTTCCCAAGGGTTAAGTATCACGAAATGCAGAACAGAGTAACAAGAAAATTGAAAAATTTCATGTGATGAGCAGTAATTGTGTGGATCTGATATTTTCTCAAATTTGAGATTTTAGATGTTCATTGAATTATTGGAAGTTACCAAAATCACTGATTCTATCTGTTTTGAATCAATATCAGGTTAAAGACCAACTACCACTATGTATCCTTAACTGCATATTCCACTTAGAATTTTGAGAAATAATGAATTGATATTTTAAAAATATGGAAATGCCAAGGATAGAACAAATATAAACTCAAAAATTTCACTTGAAGTTTTTTTTTGATATAAACTTATGAGGTACAAGTGCAGCTTTGCTACATGCATAGATAGCATAGTGGCAAAGTCAGAGCTTTCAGGGTATTCATCACCTGAATAATGCACATTGTACCCATTAAGCAATTGCTTATCATCTATCCCCCTCCCATTCCCTCAGTCTTCTTATCTCCATTGTCTATCATTATTCTACACTCTACATCCACATGTACACATTATTTAGCACTCACTTATGAGTGAGAACATGTGATATTTATCTTTCTGTGTCTACTTGTTTCACTTAAGATAACAGCCTACGGTTCCATCCATGTTGCTGTGAAAGACATGATTTCATGTCTTCTTATGGCTGAATAGTATTCCATTGTGTGTGTGTGTGTATATATATATATATATATCTCACATTCTCTTTGTCAAATCATCTGTTCATGTATATTTAGGTTGATTCCATATCTTTGCTATTGTAAATAGTGCTGTGATAAATATAATTATTTCTTTTCCTTTGGGTACATACCAAGTAGAGGGATTATTGAATTGAATAGTAGTTTTATTTTTAATTCTTTGAGAAATATCCATGCTGTTTTCCGTAGAGGTTGTAATAATTTACATTTCCACCAACAGTGAATTAGCATTCCCCTTTATCTGCATCCTTGCCAACATCTGTTATTTTTTTGTTTTGTTTTGTTTTTGTTTTTTTTTCTATATTGAAGTATACTTTACATATCATGCCTTTACTCCATTTTAAGTGTACAATTAAATGATTTTCAGTGAATTTACTGAGGTGTACAGTTAATCACATAAATCAGTTGTAGAGGAATTCCTTTCCCCTATTGAGACCCCTAATTCTGCTCCCCAACTACTTTTCAAGTATGTCCCACCGCTCCACAGTGCCCACCACGTCCCTCAGACATGGGTTTACCCCCATCCCCCAATTCCCTAGCGATCACTCCCACCATTTGAGCACCATAGTGTTAATCAGTCAATACCAGTTTGATGGCGAGTACAAGTGGGGCCCATTCTTCTGGTCTTGTGTCACCTGTTATTTTTTGACATGTTAATAATAGCCATTTCAACTAGGGTAAGATAATATCTCATTATAGTTTCAATTTGAATTTCTCTGATGATTAATGATGGTGAGAATTTTTTTAAGTTTCAGAGTATTACAGGTGTACAAATGCTTTGATACATATATTGCCTTTGTACTGCCCAAGTCAGAGCTACAACTGCACCCATTAAGTGTGAATTTATCCATCTATCCTCCTTTCCACCCCCCGACCTGCCCAACACCTGATGAATGTTACTTCCATATGTGCACATAAGTGTTGATCAATTAGTACCAATTTAATGGTGAGTACATGTGGTGCTTGTTTTTCCATTGTTGTGTTACTTCACTTAGAAGAATAGGCTTCAGCTCCATATAGGATAATATAAAAGGTATCAGTTCACCATTTTTTATGGCTAAGTAGTACTTCATGGTATTCATATACCACATTTTATTAATCCACTCTACACATCCGATAAAAGCTAATAACTAGAATCTATATAGCACTCAGGAAAATCAACAAGCAAAAATTTTAAAAACCCGTTAAAAAGTGGACAAAGGAGCTAAACAGAAACTTTTCAAAAGAAGACAGAATAATGGCCAAGAAACATGAAAAAAATGCTCAGCATCTCTAATCATCAGGAAAATGCAAATCAAAACCACAATGAGATACCACTTATCCCCAATGAGAATGGCCTTTATCAAAAAGTCCCAAAACAATAAATGTTGGCATGAATGTGGAGAGATAGGAACACTCATACACTGCTGGTGGGACTGCAAACTCGTACAACCTCTGTGGAAAGCAATATGGAGATACCTCAAAGAGACACAAGTAGATCTACCATATGATCCAGCAATCCCATTGCTGGGCATCTACCAAAAGAACAAAAGACATTCTATAAAAAGGACATCTGCACTTGAATGTTTATAGCAGCACAATTCACAATTGCAAAGATGTAGAAACAACCCAAGTGCCCATTAATACATGAGTGGATTAATAAAATGTGGTATATGTATATGATGGAGTTCTACTCAGCCACAAAAAACAATGGTGATCTAGCACTTGTATTATCCTGGATAGAGCTGGAACCCACTCTACTAAGTGAAGTATTCCAAGAATGGAAAAACAAGCACCACATGTACTCACCATGAAATCGGTTTTAACTGATCAACACTTAAGTGCACATATAGTAATAACATTCATTGTTTGTTGGGCAGATGGGAGGGGGTAGGAGGGGAGGGGTATATATACACCTAATGGGGATGGTGTGCACCATCTGGGGGATGGACACGCTTGAAGCTCTGACTTGAGTGGGGCAAAGGCAATATATGTAACCTCAACATTTGTACTGCCATAATATGCTGAAATAAAAAATATTAAAAATAAACAAATGGGACTTGATTAAATTAAAAAGCTTCTGTACAGCCAAGGAAATAAGCAACAGAGCAAACAGACAATCTACTGAATGGAAAAAAAGATTCACAAGCTATATATCTGATAAAGGGCTAATAACCATAATTTACAAAGAACTCAAGCAAACCAGCAAGAAAAATCAAGCAGCCCCATCAAAAAGTGGGCAAAAGACATGAACAGAAGCTTTTCAAAAGATAGACAAATGGCCAATAAACATATAAAAAAATGCTCAGTGTTACTAATCATCAGGGAAATACAAATTAAAACCACAATGAGATATTATATCATCTTACCACTGTTAGAGTGGCTTTTATTAAAAAGTTCAAAAATATTAGATGCTGGCATGGATGCAGAGAAAAAGGAATACTCATAAACTATTGGTGGTACTGCAAATTAGTACAACCTTTATGGAAAACAGTATGGAGATACCTGAGAACTAAAAGTAGGCCTACCATTTGATCCGGCAATCCCACTGCTGGGTATTTACCCAAAGGAAAAGAAGTAATTTTACCAAAAAGACAACTATCCTCAAATGTTTATTGCAGCACAATTCACAATTGCAAAGATGTGGAATCAACCTAAGTGCCCATGAATTCATGAGTGGATTAACAAAAGGTGGTATATATATACCATGCAATACTACTCAGCCTTGAAGAAGGCTGACTTAATGCCTTTTGTAGCAATTTGGATGGAACTGGAGACCATTACCCTAAGTGAAGTATCTAAAGAATGGAAAAACAAACACCACATGTACTCCCAATTAAACTGGAACTAACCAATGAGCACACATGCGCATAGAAAGAAGTAAAACTCAATGGAAATCCAGCAGCAGGAATGGGGTAGGAGGGGATGGGCAATAACCTACTTAATGGGTACAATAAACACTATCTGGGTGACAGGCACACAAATAACCATGACTTAAGCTTTATAAAAGTGATCCATGTAACCAAAAATATTGGTTACAATACATTGAAAAAAATGATAAAAGCTGGGATTATTGAAATTTAGTAATTTAGAAAAGAGGCCCTGTGGAGCTGAAACTCAGACCTCTTGGAGAGAGTGTATCTTGGCTATTGGTGTTTTTTTGTTTGTTTGTTTGTTTGCTTAGTCAGAGGAGAAGCACCATAGGTCTGCAACCCAGAAATTTGAAGATAGGGTGCCAGTATACTGGTGCTCTTATTTTTAAGGGGGTAATGAGGATAGTTCTAAAACCAGTAGAAAAACTATATCCTGGATTCAGCTCTTACCATAGGAACAAGCCTGTAGGTCGCTGGCACAGCAAGCAGGGGAAAAGCCTACAGAAAGCAAACAGGAAGAAGGAGTAAGTCCCTTCCTCCTCTAAACTTTCAGTCTCTCTGGAGCATGCCCTATTATCAGAGCATAAAATGGAGACCTGTAGGAAACAGGAATGTGGTTTCCAGAGTGCTAACATCAGAAATCTGACTAAAGAAGAGTGAGTTTTGAGTTGAGAGATAATAATAATTGGGACAGCAAATGTTTTAATTGCAAGTTTTATTTGTTTAATAGATATAGGACCATTAAGATGTTCTTGATTGATTAACTAGATTTTTGGTAGTAATTTTCTCATTTCATGTTTAATATATATTAATAAAATTAACAAAATTAATTTTTAAAATTTATTGGTATAAAGTTGTATATAATGTTGTCTTGGAATATTTTAAAAGACTGTAGCATCTATAGAGTGATCTCTTTTTTTATTCCTGGCTTTTTGGTTATTTATGTCTTTTTGCTTTCCTTCTTGATTTGTTTTGCTAATGTATTATCAGTTCTGTTGGTCTTTTGAATTATATCAACTTTGGTTTTGTTGATTTTTTAATTATAAAATTCAAATATTAAAGTTTTGCTTAAGTATTAAGAATACTTCCTTCTACTTCCTTTAGGTCAGTTTTCTTAAGATGGATACTTGGGTAATTAATATCCATCTTTTCTCTTGAAAATATATGCATATATAATAATGACTGTAAGCATGACTGTATCTGTACTCCATACTTTCTATATGTATTGTATTTTTATTAGCATTCAGTTAAAAATGTTTTTTTAAAATTTTGATTATAATTTCTTTTGAAACATGAATTACTTAGAAGTTAACTGTGTTGAAGTACTGTTGAGTTAAATAAAATTCCTATGTCCTATGGTTTCCTTAGAAACCATATGGACAGTAGGACCTCATTTTTTAATCTATAAGAACTAATTACATAATCTAGCAAGGAGTCAATCAAAATGCCCTGTTCTATATTCTGTTCATAAGGAGGAGAAAAAGAAAACTGCATGCAGGTTTCAAATCACTCACGAAGTGTGGTGACACCTATCACTAAAAAGTTATGTCAGTGAGCACATGTGATTAACTGTACACCTCGGTAAATTCACTGAAAATCATTTAATTGTACACTTAAAATGGAGTGTTGGTTGTACGTAGATACAGTTGGAGCACTATGTATGTACTCTATGGACTACTTTGACAGAGCAGGTTTTTGAATGTAACAAGATAAGACAACTTGAGTGGTAATATAT
>CAUYRT010001203.1:0-22278 GCA_963574885.1 Lepilemur ruficaudatus
CTCAAGGTCAGGAGTTCGAAACCAGCCTGAGCAAGAGCGAGACCCCGTCTCTACTAAAAATAGAAAGAAATTAATTAGCCAACTAAAAATATATAGAAAATATTAGCCGGGCATGGTGGCACATGCCTGTAGTGCCAGCTACGTGGGAGGCTGAGGCAGGAGGATCGCTTGAGCCCAGGAGTTTGAGGTCGCTGTGAGCTAGGCTGACACCACGGCACTCACTCTAGCCTGGGCAACACAGTGAGACTCTGTCTCAAAAAAAAAAATAATAATTCTGCTCTGCCCACGTCCCCCCTCCCTCTCGCGTCTGCCTCCCCCCAACCCATACAGCCACACCCTGCTCACCCTGCTCACCCTGCCCCGCCTGAGGCAGTGCCTCCTGGTGCTGAGCCCTTGTGCTCAGCCTTCTGAAGGTCAAAAGTCAGGGTGCCCACTTCCTGCCCTGGCGCCCAGACCGCTGCCGGAACCCCAGACTCTCACCTGCACTGCATCTCCCCCGTCCTGCCCCTCCTAGCGGCACCTGGCTGGGACCTGCCCAACCTGCCCCTGAAATACCCTGAACCCGCCCATTGCCCGTTCTCCATCGTGCTGAGGCCAAGGTGCCCTCAGCTTCCTCCTGACAACTGCTCCTCCTTGCGGGTGGCTTAGCGGCCATGCCCACCCCCTGGCCTGACCTCCTGTTGGCGCACACGCAGCAGCCTGCTCCCCATGAGGACAGCAGCCCAACAGCCGGGCATCCTTGCAGGGCACCGGACGAGACCACTCCTGCTCCTGGTGGAGCAAGAAGCAGACAAGACCCGTCCCAAGCAAGCAGGACCCAAATCCCCTTTTCCTGCCAAAACCAGGGGCTGCCTCTTCTCCACCAAGGACAGCCTGAGCCTCGCTCCTTTCGTCCCCCTGCCTTCTGGACGGGAAGGACGAGATCCCAGGTCACAGAGTCCCCGTGGCTGACAGCACCCTATCCAGAGCAAAGCCCTGCTTCCTCAGCCCACCCCAAAATCACCCAACGGAAGCCCGGATCCTCTCTGTTTTTCCAAACTTCCTCCCAGACACGTCCCGGCCGTATTTACACGTAGGCCCCAGGGGCCCTGGGCCGGCCCCTGCTCGGGGCTTGTGCACCAGTGGTCCCTCTGTCCCAAACACCTCCCTCTCCTCAGTCCCCGACCCCTCTGTGGGACAGCCCCTCCAGCCTGCTGTGGGCCCTCAGCCCAGCCACCTCCCTCATAGCTCCCTGACCTCCTCTTTCTGTGTGTGGGTCCCTGGTCTGTTTGCTGCTGACCCCTGAGACGTGCAGCGCCCGGGTCTGTGGCATTCACAACTGTCTCTCCGGGGCCCAGAGCAGCCCGGTGTGCAGATGCCCCATCAGCACAGAACCTGCGTCCTGCGCATCCTTGGTCTCTGTGCTCCTCCCAGAAGCCGACCGACCACCAGGTGGGGTCCAGCCTCCTGAGCCTCCTGATCTCCCAGCACAGTGCACTCCGGCCCCAGGGAGTTGCCGCATGCATCCCACACCCCCAACGCCAGCCAGCCGGCCAGGTGCGCAGTGAGAGCAGCCTCTCTCGGAAGAGGGGAGCATGTCCACCCAGGTGTCCCAGCCATGCAGCTATGGCACAGGGCAGTGAGGCCCGCCCCCTAGACTCTCATGCCCCGCCCCCCGGGGGTGGCCTTGGCACTTCTACCTCTGCCTCTAGCACGAGGGGCTGCCGGGGTTCCGGGCTGGGGGCTCTCACCTCCCCGAGCTCCTCGTGGGCCTGCTCCACGTAGGTGGTCCCTCTGCGCGTGGGGGCCCCGGGGGTCTCCGACTGGTCACTCCCGCTCTCAGTCTTCCGGCTGTGGTCCTGGGTCTCGGGATCCGATTCCTCCGGGTTCTCTCTCTCTGACTTGTCCGAAAACGCATCGTTTTCAGAGCGGTTCTCCAGGGACGGCCCATTCAGCCTGGAAGGCAGATGGCGCCTGTGGGTCTGAGGGCCAGGCGGCCCATGGCGGGCTGGGGTCGCCACACACATCCTGCATTTTACCCCCCAACAGCCCGCCTTTGCCATGTCGGCCACTTCTATAGACAAAGAAACTGAGGATGCCGGAGCCACAGCAGTGAGTGGGTCACTGCCGCCAGCCCCTGTCTACCGCCCAGAGACCCTAGGAGTCACTGCCAACCCTGCCCCACTCACGGGAACAGGTTCTGGTCCGCGTGGACAGTGGCCGTGGCAGGCAGCCCATAGAGCGAGGAGGGCGACGCGTCTGGTGAGGACCCTGGCTCCCCGTCGAGGCCCGGCTTGCAGCTGCCCAGTCGCAGCAGGCTAGAGCAGCGCAGCGCCAGCTCCAGGGCGTCCAGCCAGCAGCGGCCTGGCAGGGGGCACAGGGTAAGCCACCCCTGCCCTGGGCCCCACAGGGGCTGGGGACACCTGATCATGGGCCCTGCCCGATCCGCCTTGTCTGACGGCTCCCTGCTCGTCTCCCGCCAGACTGCAGAGGCCGTGGGCTGCCCTGTCATCCCAGCCCTGTGGGACCCACCACAGAGCTGGGGAATGAACCGTTCCAGCAAAGGACTCAGGACGGCCAGGGAGGGAGTGTGGTTGCGGCACCAGCAGGACCATATGGTGGTGGGGACTCCAAATCTCTGGGAGAAGCCAGACCAGGGGGCTCGGAAGTGGGTAGAGCAGCCACTGGAGGGCGCTGTGGCTCAGGGCCCAGCCCACAAGAAGGTATTGCACCAGTTAGGGAATCACTGTGGTTGCCACGGTGACAGCTGCTATTCAGTGCACACCAACACTGTGCGACGCATTTGGAGTCAGCGCAATTTGGACTCATACCTAGGCTCTAGCACCTTCTTCTTGGTGGTGGCTTGTGCCTCAGTTCCCTATCTGTCAGATGTGGACAACGTGGAACCTGGTGGCTCAGTGGTGCCTGGCTCGTGGCTGGAGCTCAGTGATTGTTACCGGGTTGCTTTTATAAGCTCACTGGATTCTCATAACACTGAGCGACAAGTGTTATTAGTCACATTTTGCCCCTGGGGAAACTGAGGCTCAGAGAGGGGTCCCAGTGAGTGGCAGGCCTGCCTGGCTCCAAGCCGGGCTTGCCCTGTGACTTCAAGCTGTCTCCTTGGGTGGCAGTGGAAGAAGGGCCTGTACTGGGGCCACCTGCCCCTGGGCTGTAACCCTGAGAGGGCTCCCCCTCCAGGAGGGATGGGCGGGGACTCACCGTCGGACTCGGAGGCGGCCCTGAAGATCAGGTAGCTGCTGGGCAGGGGCTGCGTGATGGAGCCCACACTCTCGCCTTTGGGGCCCTGGAGGGGCAGAGGCTCGGCATCACCCGGGGCAACACGCAGGGACAGCTGCACGGACAGGCCATGCAGACCCGTGCGGACCCACACTCAGACCCAGAGTCAGGGTCCCCAGGCGGGGTGGCACCTGGCCAGGCAGACACATGGGCAGCAAGAGAGGCGAGCAGGCAGGGAGCTCCCTGTTTCCCTTCTTAGCCGGTGGCTCCGCTGTCAGTGTCCAACTCTGAGCCTCCCAAATTCAGCGGCCAGAACCAGCAAAGGCAAACCCAGGATGCCCAGTACACACGGATCCCAGAGAAAGTGAGTCGCCCTTTGGCATAAGAATGTTCTGCGCAATATCTGGGACATGCTCATACTAAGAAACTTCGATGTTTCTCTGAAATTCAAACGTAACTGGTGTCCTGGACTTTCCCTGTCCATCCTACCCCAATTAGCCCAGACAGGAAGGTCCCAGGGTTGCGAGGGGTGAGGTCTGGGCTCGGGGCAGCCAGACACACAGCCGTTCCTCAGCCACCACTGGGAGTGGCACTGCCCACCCTCCTGGACAGCAGCTGGGTGAGGGCCTGCGGCGTGACCCGCTCCCATCTGGTGGCCTGCTGCATGTTCTGCGGGGGCTCGGGGAAGTGCAGAGACGTGCCCCAGGCTCCGCAGCCGGCGGTGAGGGCCCCCTTGGAAGGGCCGACCCGCTCCCCTGCACCCCCTCCCCCGCCAGGCGGCAGCACCTTCACGGCCCACACGGACTGGTCCAGCGGGTGGAAGAGCTTGAAGCAGAAGCCGTCCTTCTTGGAGGGCCGCTCGATGAGCTCGCAGCAGTGCAGCAGCACGGTGCCCACCCACTGGCCCCCCGGGGGCGTCTTGTAGATGAGCAGCACCCCTGGCTTCAGCACACACCACAGCTTGGTCCAGCTCTTCAGGGTGCCGCGGATCTGCGGGAGCGGCACCGCCATCACGGCCGGCCCAGCCAGGGGCCCTTCTCCACCCGCGCCAGCCCCCCACCCCGGCTGGTGTCCGGAGCCCGCTATGCGCAGGGCAGGGCTAGTGCTGCCCAGTGCCCCAGGGACCCGCACGGGGCCGCAGGGTTCTCTTTGGGTCATTAAAAGGAGCCCCTAAATTAGGGCGAATCCAAATAAACACACGGTAGCTAGGGACAGATTTACTGGTGAGGTTCATGAGGGTCAAGTCCAAGGCCAAGGCCAACCAGGGCCCCGGGAGAGGCCAGTGATGGGTGGTGACTGTTGCCATGGTCAACTTTGTGAAATTTGAAACAAGCTGTTATTTCTTTTCTCATTCTAAATATTAATATATATTCGCTTTTGCACGTCATTTTCTGGTCATAATTTGGTGTGTGGGTGCAAGGGGCCCGCTCAGGCCAGGCTCTGCAGGTGCCCGGGCCCTGACACCCATCCGCCCAGCAGCGATGGAGTTGGGCAGTCTCGCCCCTGCTGCGCAGAGGGGAAACTGAGGCTCGGGGCTGGACAAAGGCCTCCCAGCCCCACCCGGGTGGTGCCCATCAGCCACATGCATGGTGCTGCCCTCCTCGCGCCCCTGCCAGTGGCACAGCCCCCCGCACCTGAAAATGGGGTCTCTTGGGGGGGAGGCAGAGAGAGACCAGGTAGGGCGAGTCCACACCTGGCAGGACGGGCCAGGTGGGAGGAAACGTATTTCTCTTGTTTTAAGCTTCCCAGGTTGTGGTCATTTGTTAAGGTAGCCCCAGAAACCAGATCCGGATTCCCAGTGACAAGCACGGACACTGTCCCCAGGGCGGCTACCTTCAGGCTGTCGGCCATGATGACCACGCCGGGGTCCGTGAGGGCGCGGAGCAGCTGCCTGGTGGCCCGCTTCTTCTCCTGCCGGTAGTTCTCCTTCTGTGCCTGGGCCGGCACCAAGCGGGGGGTCGGGAGGGGGCCGCGCTGCCCCCAGCGCCTCCCGCTGTCCAGCCCACGGTCTATCTCCCGCCCTTTGGCAGGCAGGCGGTGGCATCCTGGCTCAGCTACCCATTCCTCAGACAGTGACATGGCTGCGCCCCCTCCCTGGGCCCAGGCCCACCTTGAGAGCCTCCTTCTTGGTGACCCTGGCTGTTGGGGACACACATTCCTTGTCAGACCCATTGCACAGCCTGTATTCTGCCTGCAAAAGAGAGAGGCGGGTGTGGGCGACAGGGCATTGGGGTGCAGCCTGGGGCTGCAGAGGGCGGGGGGGTTGGCTCCACGCCACAGCTCTGCGGGGCAGAGGTCAGAGAAGGGTGCCTCACCCCCACCCTGTTCAGCACCCTCTGTCCTGTCCATCAGCACTTCCAGCACTGCTGTAGGGCATGCAGGAACAAGCCACCTGCCCTGGGCACACACCAGGGAGGAGATGGGAACCCGCCCTCCCCTGGGCACATGCAGGGGCGAGGCCGGGGCCAGGGCAGGAAGGAGAAGCAGGGCTATCGGGCGCCAGGGCTGAGTTCCAACAGGTCTGGAGGATGGCTCTGGGCGCGGTCAGGGTGCCAGAGGGCGGAGCTTGCAGAGAGGGAGTTTGGTGGCGGCTATGGGATGGTGACAAACCCTCAGTCTGGGTTTCTGGGAACCACGCTGCTTCCACCCAAAGGAACAGCCTCCCGGTCCCTTGTGTCCTCCCCACGGGCCCAGGGTGTCCACTTTTCGGCCATCGCCATGTGTCCAGCTCTGGGCAGGGCTGAGGTGCGGGTGCAGGCTGTGCCGGGGGACACCCACCCTGGCCCCAGGGGGCTGCACATGGAGGCTGACGCCCAGGCCCTCTCCTGCGCCCGAGCCCGGCACATGCCGACCGCACAGCCGGGAGCAGCAGTGCCAGGCCCGGAGCTGGCCGGGGCCACGGTCCTTCCACAGATGGGGAAACCGAGGGGCACAGAACCAGGTCCTCGGGCTACAGGCTGGGGGGCAGCAAGCCATGGCCTGAGCCCTGCCTGCCGGCGGCTTCTGCGCAACATGAAAGCTAAGAACGGATGCCCCATTTTTGAGTGATAGGAAAAAGAACAGTATTTTGTGAGATGTGAGCATCGTATGAAACCCACGTTTCAGCGTCCGTGAATAAAGATTTCTTGGCACACGGCCACACCACTCACACAGCCACGTGTCATCGGTGGCGCTTTTGCGCTTGAATGGCAGCGCCCAGTGCCTGGGGCAGAGCCACGCAGAGCCCAATACGTCGTCATCTGGCCCTTTCCGGAGCAGGTGTCCCACCCCGCTCTGCCCCCGGGGCCCCCAGAGCCAGGAACCAGAGCCAGCCCGTGCAGGTGCGTGGCCCGACTCGCTCCCCTAATTGTCCGACACCCCTCGAGGTGGGGCCGTCATGACCCGGTGCTGCGGACCAGGGAAGGCAGCCACGGAGAGGTGAACTCACTCTCACAGCTGCAGAGTGAGCGCGGGGCAGGGAGGGGACCCCAGCTGTTCCGTGGGCTGGCGGTCCCGACGGCGCTACATGCTGGGCTTTGGCAGCGGGCACAGGGGTTGGAAGGCAAAGACGACTCTACTCTTTGAGGGAGAGACAGACCCTCCCCAAGCGCATAGAGGCGGAAGCGTGAGGGCCCAGGGAGTACTACGTGCATGGTTTTGTGACTGTGCCCGGCAAAAGCATGTTAAATACTGGCTTGGGTCATTGTTATTATCCACGTTCCACAGAGGAGGAGACTATGGCACAGAGAGGGTCAGAAACCTGCCCAAAGTCACACAGCTCACAGGAGTGGGGCTGGGATTGAACCCAGGCAGTCTCACTGCAGAACAGCACTCTCAGCCAGGCGGGAGCACACAGGATTGCGGAAGAAAGGGGTGCGAGACACGGCGCCTGGGGGTTCTGCCCCAGAAGCAGTCTTTGGGCTGAGGATGAGTGACAGGAAGGAGCCACATCTGAGTGATGATGTGTGTGCTAGACCCGGGCCAGAAGACGGCCTCCGGGGACCCAGGCCAACAGACAAGATGCCCCGAGTTCCCCACCTCGGAGTCCCCTGAGCTGGGGTCCTTGTGCACAGTGCCCTCAGCTACCTGGGCACATGCTGTTCCTCTAGCTCAGAATGCTCTTCCTGTGCCCGGGCGGCCCCTGCTCCTTCCTCAGGCCCCCTGAGCCGCTTTCCCGGGAGGAGGACGGCTCGACCACTCTGCGGCAGCAGACTCTGGTGACACACACTGCCCTCGGCCCACCACGACTTCTGCAATTACAGCCACACGGCCGTTTCTGTGGTCAACTTTTTATTGTCCACAACTCCCACCAGGGGACGGTTACATCCTAGCACCTGCTCGGCCTGGCAGACGGGGGCTTGGCAAGCACCTTGAATGAAGGAATGAATGAATGAAGCTTTCCCCCGGACGTGGCCCAATGGAGCTGTGCTCGCGTTAGCCGGCAGGGGAGGAGAGAAGACAAGATGCAGGGTGAAGACACCTGTGTCTCCCGCCCCAGCTGGGCAGGGCCACCTGACGTCGGTCACTGCAGCCCCTGCTCAGCACCGTGGAGTGCCGGCCCGCTCCTCCTTCCTGAAGGCCACACTGGGCACCCTGTCCAGGCATGCCAGGCCCTCCGGTCCCTCCTGCACATCAAAGTCTGGTGCAATAACGACGCCTGGGAGAAATCGGACAAGCTGCTCAGAACGGTGACTTTTAAGTCTGACCAGAACTTTGCAACCTATGAAAATGACTTAGAAAATACAATTCAGAACAACCCACAGACCGGGAGAAAGGAGCTGCAAGCCATATGTCTGATAAAGACCTGGTATTCGGAGTATACGAAGAACTCTTGCGACTCAGCAACAGAAAGACAAACGGCCCAGTCCAAAAGCGGGAATGAACTTGAACAGACGAACTGTCGGCCGGGACGTGGCGACACCTGGCGCTGTCACTCACGAGGGAAGTGCTAACCCGAGCCAGAAGGAGACGTGCCTCACACCTTCTAGGACGGCAAAAGCCCCAAGCAGACGCGCCAACGCGCGTCGGCAGGGCCGTGGGAGCGGGAGCCCATGCGCGCCGTGGGCGGCCATGTGAAACGGTGCAGCCGCTGCGGGAAGGAGCTTGGCGGCTCCTCGAGAAGCTAAACGCAGAATTTGTTAGAATTCCACATCCCCGTGGAATTCCCATGTGACCGGAGAAGTGAAAACTGGCACGCAAGTTCGTGTGCATGCGTATTCAGAGCGGCACTCCCCACCCCGGCTGAAAACACACAACGAGCCGCCGTCCACCGGCTGACGACGGGGTGAAGACCACGAGGTCCGTGCACACGGTGGGCGGCTACGCGGTTTTAAAGGGCCGGGAAATCCCGGCACGCGCTCCAACAGGGACGCACTTTGAAGACGTTACGCTCGGCGAAGTCCTCCAGACACGGAAGGACAAGGACTGTGATCCCACTTCGTGGGGCCCCCAGGGGCGTCAGACTCGGTCAGAAGTGGAGTGGCTGGGGCAGGGGAGAGGACTGACTGTCTAAAGGGGACAGAGCTTCAGTTTGGGAGGATGAGGAAGTTCCGGAGAGGGACACGGTGACGGCTGCGCGACACTGAATGTGCTTAATGCCGCCGGACGTGCACCCAACGTGGTTAATTCGCTAGACGCCACATTCTGCATATTCTACCACAGTAAGAGTTTTAAATCCACACCAGTAAATCAGCAGATCACAGGTGGGGGTGAGGGGGATGCCGACTGCCCCTAGCAGCCTGGCAGGCGGGAGCCGGGGGGACAGGCAGCTCCAGGGGTTCAGCGAAGGCCTGGCCCGACCTTCTCGAGGCTGGCACAGGGCAGAGCGTCCAGCCACCACCTGCTTGTTTGACAGGTGAGGAAACCAGGCCCAGAAAGGCTGTCACTCAAGGTCACCGGGAGTACTAGGTGGCCAGGGTGGGATAGGGCCTTGTCATCAGGACCTGGGGCCACCACCCTCGGTCTGTGGCTCCCTGAGCTGGGCCCTGCCACCCGAGGGCCTGCCTGGGGAGGGTGTGTGGACTCTGGCAGAACCCTGGAGCAGGGTGACCGGCAGAGGACACAGCACAGGCAGGGGCAGGGGCAGTGTGTGCCTCAGTGGTCTCAGTGGGCCTCCCTACGGCAGAAGGGTTCCAGGGCCTCCTCTGTCATTATTTTCTGCCCCGGACCCCACCTGCCAGTTACATCCTTACCCAGGTCCCCGCGATACGCCAAGAAGGTGGCTTCAGTAACAAAACAACTAAAAAGCTGTGTTTGTGGCTCTGTTCCTCGTTCAGCGGCTCTCCCTGGAGCGGCACAGCTAGCACAGGCGGGAAAAGCAGGCTTGGCTGGCACCTCTGCCGTCTCTGTGCCCAGCCATTTCCTGCTGTCCCCAGGCTAGGTCCCCTGCCCATGGCCCACCCGTCCTCCCATGGCCGGGCTCTTACCGGTGGCACCTTGGTGGCAGAGCCTGGAGTCGGGGGCCCTTCATCCCTGGGCAGCGACGGGCCGTTGGGCTCCATGTCCTTCCCTGCAAGAGAGCGGCTGGGGTGAGGCCCCGCGCAGGTAGGCGGGGCTGGACGCCTCAAGTGTGGCGGGCGAGGGCTGGGTGCAGCCTGGGAGGGGCAGGAAGCAGCAGGGGTGGCGGTGGCTGCAGGACACTGCCTGAGAGATCTAAGCAATGCCAGCAAGCGTCACCACTGGGAGGGACTCAGGGGCTCTGGCCAGGCCTCCAAAACCCACAGGGAGGAAGCCGGGGCGGGGGCTGGAGGGAAGCCAGCGTCCTGGGCCTGGTGCAGCATGGAGTTTGGGGTCTGTAAGGCCAGGTCTCCCAGTTTTCAAAGAACGTGACGTCCAGGCTCAGGCACACAGCGGGTTCAGAGTGCCCAGACCACGTGGCCCTCTGGCCCGAGACCAGAACCCAGAGTGCTGGGACTCTCAGAGGGCAGAGGTCAGTCCTGGGCCTGCATCCCACCCGGACGGGCTGGCTGAGGAGGGAGGAAGGAGAGGAGGTGTGGATTCACTCCTGGGGAAATGGCCTCCCCTTCTCTGCCTCCATCGGTCTGGAAGTTGCGTTCATGGGCGGGAGTTGGAGGATGGCTGCAGGGGAGGCCTGACGCCTGGCGGGACCACTCTGCCTGCTTCCTGCAGGGGTGTGCGTGTGCGTGTGCTGGTGTGTCGCCCAGGTCCTCGGTGCTGAGAGGCAGGGGAGGCAGTAAAGCTGGGCGTGTGACCCCCTGGGGGCTGAGAGAGGGGAGGGCAGATATCCACAGACCAGCTGGAGAGCCGGGGCCCTACAGACCCACCTCCCCGAGGGCCCTGGGCAGGGGCTGAGGACCAGAACGGCCGGCACAGTGACCTGAGGAAGTGGTTCTGCCTGAAGGCCCTGGGGCAGCGCAAGGTTGCCGGACATCGCTGCCCCCCGGCCGGCGTGGCTGCCGCCCACGTGGCTGAGCCCCGGAGCCTCTGCTTCCCACCTGCACGGCGCCCCGTGCCCCAGCCCAGGGCCCAGGGGTGGCCAGAAGGGCTTCCCCACCCTCAAGGCACCTGTCCTCGGGTGCTCCCAAGAGCTGCGTGAGGCCTCCCATGTGGTGCTGCCTCCCGGGCTGGGAGGACTCAGGGCCACTCCAAGCACCGGAGCACAGCACCGGTTCTCCTCGCAGCCCGTCCACGTCCACCACCCGCCCTGCCCCGAGCCAGCCGCTCTGGGGAGCGACCGCCAGCTGGGACCAGCCCTCCCCACCCCCCACAGGCACTGCACAGGCTGGCGGTGATCCTGGCAGCAGGGGACAGAGACTGCAGAATCTTCTTCCCCACGCGTTGCGTTTTCCTGCCTCCTTGGCCTCCCTGTGACTTTAGACAAGGCCCTCTCAGCTCTAGCCCTCGGTTTCCCTGTCTGCTGGGTGGGACTTTGGCTAGGATGGCCCCAAGCCCCACAAGTCTGGGCAATGGTCAGCCTGACGCTCTCCTGCTCTCCCCCAAAGGTCAAGGCAGGCCAGGGCAGGCTCGCGCTCACCCCAAAGCAGGCAGTGGCAGGAGGGGTGGGCACAGCCAGGGAGAGGCCCCCAGCACTGGCACCTGCTGCCACCTCCCATGCTTGGGGCACCTGGAAGGAAGGGCTGGGCTTGCTGGGAAATGGCAGCCCCACACGGCAGAGGACAGTCAGCTCAGACTTGGCTGGGGTGTGGACGGTGAGGTGACAGGGAGGGTAAGGTGACAGCCCCGCCCTCATGCTCTGTGCTCAGCACTATCCACAAGCTGCAGGAGAGCAGGCTCGGTCCCAATGGCTCCCTCCCAGAGCCCAGGGCCCTGCAAAGCTGGGAGCAGCACTAATATTATCTCCATTTTACAGATGAGTAAACTGAGGCTTGCGTGAAACAGCTGACCTGGGGTCACCCAGCCAGGACAGAAGGGCTGGGGCTCAGGTCATCTGTCCCTGGAGGCTGTTTGGGACAACTGCACCACACTGCCTCTCCGAGGATGACCAGTGGCCCCAAGGCTGGGCTGTGGGAGCCCCCCTGGACCACCGGGGCTGAAGGTTGCGCCGGCCCCAGTCGCACCAAGCAGCCATGCTACCCGGCCCTCGGGAAGCTGCGACCCCTTTGCTCATTAGACCTGCGCAATCCGTGTCGGGGGGTGAGAGCCAGCAAGGTGTCATCCCCCGGACCCCAAGGGGCAGAGAGGAGATAGGCCGCCTGAGGTTGCACCACCAGGTGCAAACCTGGGGAGGCCCACGTGCCCCCACCCCGCGCAGCTGGCACTCACCCGGGCTGAGCGGGTCCAGCTCATTCTCCCCGCCAAGGAGCAGGTTCCGGGCGAGTTTCCGGGGATCCACTTTCTGCGGGGTGGAGGCAGGTGGACACAGAGAGAAGCGGCGCCGGAGAAAGGCCTCCTCCTTCATGGCGTGGGCGCTCGGGGGCTTCTGGAAGGAGGAAGGAGGGGACGCAGGGTTACAGCCCAGGCAAGGCAGGGACAGCCGGGATGCCGGGGCAGGAAGGGGCCACAGGCACGGCAGAGCCACGTGGCAGGGGTGGCCCCATCTGACACCCAGGTCTGCTCTCAGGGGACTCCTGAGACGGCTGAGGCAGGCCCGAGGGGCCTGGGGCCGGCAGGGGCGGCTGACCTCAGGCACATGGCTTTGGTGACACTGGGCCTTCCCAGGCCCGGCGGGAAGGTTGTACCAGAGCCCTGGTCACCCCTGGCAGGGCAGCCCCGCCAGAAGAGAGGCTCGTCACAGGGCACAGAACCCCCACCCCCAGGTTCTGCAGGACCCGGGCCACAGCTGCGCAGACCCAGGCTGGCCCACCTGATGTCCCTCCTGGGTGTGGGCGCCCCGCAGCGGGGAGGGGCGGAGAGCCCGTCAGGCGGGGAACACAGGGAGGTGAGACCAGGTGGCCTTGGCGCGCTGGGGAGCGGCTGGCGCCAGGCTGGGCAGCTGTCCCAGCTAAGGATCCCGCGGGGCCCTTCCCTGCCCAGCTCCTATGGTCAAGTCCGCCTCCTGCTCAGGGTTGGTTTCAGCTGCTCCCACCCAAGCACCTTAGCAAGCAGAGCCAGCTCAGGTGTGTGCAGGGCACGCCCAGGCCAAGAAGTTGCATTCCTGGTGGGAGCATCCTCCCGGCCTCTGCGCAGCCCCTGGGGCAGCACTCAGGTCCAGCCAGAGCAACCCCGAGGGGGCCACAGCCGGTCCCACCGCCTTCCCGCCACGCACTCCGGCCACTCAGGCGGGTCTGTGTCTTCTGGGTCCATCCTGGAGCTGGGGTCTGTCTGCTGGCCTGGAGCTGGCTGTGGGCAGCAGGCAGCTCCCTCTCCCCCGTCCCCCTACGGCCCAGGCGGAGAGAGTAGCTCCGACGCCCCACCCACACCCAAACCCACCGAGGTCTCAGCCCATTTCATAGATGAGAAAATCGCAGCTCCAGGAACCGAAGGCCTTGCCCGTAGTCATGGCCTGGTAGGTGTTGGCGGAGTAGGGACTCTGGCTCCTAATCCCCCGTCTGTCCACTCCCTGAGGACGAGCTCCTTAAAGACCCAGCTGCTTTTCCTCCTTTCCCAATTTTCCAGGGCTGCTGGGCAGCTCCTGGCTTCCCGCCAAGCCCAGGACAAAGGCCCCCACTCTCTCCTGGCCTTGGGCCTTCCTGGGCGGGGACCTCAGACATGCAGAGCTGTTCCTACTGTGGCTCAGGGACCGGGTGGGGCTTCAGGAGTGGGCTGGGTGGCCCTGGGTGTCTGTGGTCCTGGTGGCTTCTCTCCAAGGCCCCAGAGCCCCTCAGTCCCCGTTGCCTGGGGCCAGGTGAGGGGCTCTAAGGCTGCAGCCGGGTGGGGCTGGTCCCTCCCTTCCTAATCACTGTCTTACCAACTGGCACCTGGATCAGCTCATTATCTTTATCACCTACAGGCAGGGAAGCTGGTTTCAGAAAGGGTGGGGTTTGGGGCCCAAGTCACACAGCTGACAATTGGCAGTGCCCGTCGGACCCATCCTACAACCCGCTGCTGGGCGTCTGCCCTCCCACTGTCGCACATCACAGCCCGACTCAGCCACCCTCAGCGGGGAGGGAGTCTGGGTGGTCCTGCCTCCCGGCGGAGGGCGGGGGGAGACACAGCCACATCCCCTCACCTGGAGCCTCCCGGGGCAGGGACAGGGGCTCTGGCCTGGACGGCCCAGCTTCTGCTGCCCCAACTGGCCACCTGCCCCGGCTCCACCTGGCCAGGCTAGAGAGGGCATGGGGGTCTCGGCCACCGTTCTTCTCAGGTTCCCCCAACTCCCAGCTGCGCTGACGACCAGCGCGACTCGTCATCGTGTGAGCTCCACCATGCACGCATCCGCACCCCACGCTCCCTCCCTCACTCCCTCCCATCCATCCACCATGCATCCACCCCCCTCCCCTTTTCCCTCCCTGCAAGAACCTTTCCAGCCAGTCGCTGTCCAGCCGATCACCCCCTTCCTCCTCATTCACCACACTCAACCCCCCAGACGAGGTCTCCAACCACTGCACTGCTGCTAGGGAACAGACCCCCCACTGACCGAGCGCCATGCAGGCGTGTGCCAGCGACCGCAGCTCTGTGTGCCCAGGGCTGGGCCCTGCAGACGGCCCCGGCTGCTCGGATGGGGAGGGCGGCAGCTCCCGTCATGGGGCCTCGCGGTCTGCCAGTCTCCTGAAGACACCACCTGCCCCAGTCTTCCTGATGCCCTGTGGCCAGCAGGGGCCTGCGGAGTGCCCCGTGGTCCCCAGTCCCCTCGGGGGGTTGTTTTGTTCATTCTGAAGGTAGATCTGGGTCACATCTGCCCAGGGCCCCTCGCGGCATTTGGAGCAAATCTCATCTCCTTGGTCCTATCGCCCAGGCCTCCACCTCACCCACTGCTCTGGCCACACTGGCCCCTTTATGCTCCCCCTAAATGCCAAGCCCATTCCCACTGCAGGGCCTCTGCGCTCGCCCACGTCTCCGCGTGGCTGGGTCCCTTTCAAATTCTACACTTGGCTTGAATGTCACTGCCCAGGGGATTGGCCCTCCTGCCGGCTGGCACAGTGCAAATTCTCCACGTAGCACTTGGCGTTCTCCTAGAGCGCTCCTTCATGTTGCTTTATTCTTTTTCTTTTTGTTTCTTTTTTTTTGTTTATTGAGACAGGGTCTCACTCTGTTACTCAGGCTGGAGTGCAGTGGCATCATCATAGCTCACTGGAGCCTCCAACTCCTGGGCTCAAGTGATCCTCCTGCCTCAGTCTCCTGAGTAGCTGGGACTACAGGTATGCACCACCGTGCCTGGCTAATTTTTAAATTTTTATAGAGACAAAGTCTTGATATGTTGCCCAGGCTGGTCTTGAACTCCTGTCCTCAAGTGATCCTCCCACCTTGGCCTCCCAAAGTGCTGGGATTACAGGCATGAGCCACTGCGCCTGGCCTGTATTTCTTCTTTGTTAACTTGCTTCTCTCCACCAGGTGCCAGCTGTAGGTGAGAGGGGTGGTCGATGTCTAACTTGTTCACGGCTCTGTCCCAGCACACACAGAGAGACACGGGCTGTCACATGGCTCCAGGGTGGGGACTGGGCTGTGCAAGGAGAGTTCCCCAGCGAAGGTGCCCAGAGCAGATGCCCTGGGGTGTTGTCCTCTGCTTCCCTGCCCCCACTCTGAATGTCCAGGTTGGGGGCAGATCCCCAGAGAGGTGAGTAGGGTTAGTTTTGGGTTTGATTTCCACTGTCATGCTGGTGAGGTTCCCATCCCCTGGCCCTCTGCCACACCAGGTGTGACCCACGGCATCACGTCAGGGTTATTATTTGCAAAGAAGGTGCCAGGCCCAGGGAGCACAGCACCTCCCCCATGAGGACCCCCCCCATGAGGGGAGGGAAGGAGGGAAGGAAGATGGCTGGCTGAGGAGGCAGAGACCTGGGGCCCCTCACACTGGGTAACTCGAAAGGGCTACACCCCCCTGCACTGCCTGCTGGGACGCCCCCGGGGGCAGCTGGCCTCTCTGGGCCCTGGATTATGCCTGTCTGAGGCCGACTCAGGGGTCATTTATCGGCCTCCATGACCCCGATGCCAGGGCACTGCCACCCTGGGTCCCCCAGTGCCTCGGTGCTCGTCTGCACCCAGCAGTCCCAGCCCACGGCGGCCAGCACGACACCCCGTCTACAGTCTGCTGAGCCTTTGCCTGGCCCTGGTGATGCCACAGTCCCAGTGCAGGAGGAAGGAACCCAGAGTGCCCCACACTTGGCGAGATGTCCATGGCACAGCACACATATGGACACGCCTGCACACACATAGGGCTGGGGGAGGAACATGCCAGGCTGCTGTCCCCAGGCTGGACGGCCGCCTAGGGCTCAATTTGGGCAGCGTGAGCCACCCCCACCAGAGCAGCGGCCTCGTGAGAGCACCCAGCATGCACCGCGGGGTGTGAGCCGTCCCGGGCTGCGGGCCAGGGGCTTCCCCCGTGCGTCCACTGTGGCGACAGACCCTGGAGCCCCCCAGGCCTTCTACACGGGCTGCCAGGTCTGACGTGGTCCCTGTAGCACCCGCAGGATGTGGGGTCTCGTCACATTCTGAAGATGCAGAAACCCAGACCCCAGGACGGAAGTGACCAGGCTGAGGGTTGTGGCTCAAGCCGTGCTCAGGGCTCCTCAAGGGAGCACAGCTCCAAGCCCCAAGTCCCCTTTGCATTCTGGAGACAGCTGAGGGGGGCTGAGAAAGGAAGGCACAAGGGCTCCCTGCTTGGGGGCCTGGGGACTAGGCTTCCTCCAGAAGCGACCACAGTGTGGCCGAGCCCCAAGAGAGGCAGGAAGTGGCCTGCCTGGCTCTGGGTGCAGCCTCAAGCCCTGCCTGGTGTTCTCTGGGCTGACTCAGCCACCAGGCCGGCCCTCTGTGCCTGTCCCCCACCTCCTGACCAACACTGGGCCGCTGCAGGCTCAGGGCTGTCCCTCCCGCTGTGGCCACTGGCTGGGCACAGCCACTCGCCACTTCCCCTGCAGCAGACCACTCCCCGGCCAGTCCTAGGAAGCCCCAGCCATGGCGGCCAGGTGTGGCCCCCAGACCCCGCCCGCCCAGCCCAACCGAGAGGAGACTTTGATTTCAGGCGCAAACTGCAGCCCAGGGCTGGTCTCTCAATGTGGACAGAGTGGGCAGGCGGGGGGGCAGCAGGTAGAGCAGGGGCGGCACTTGGAGGCAGGGTCCAGCTGGGGCTGGGGCCAGAGCCCCGACCCACCCTTGGACATGAGCCTCACTGTCCACAACTGAAACAGGATGTGGACTGGGCTCCCAAGGGTGACTGGACACCCACTCTGGAGGAGACACTCGCCTGCTGTGCTGTGGGCCCAGCCTCTGTCCCAAAGGCCCTCGACACACGGTGGGGGGAGATCTCCCAGGGTGCTGGTATCACTCCCTTGCCAGCTGTTCCACACAGGCCTGCCTGAGTGGGGGACAGATGGACGAGTGGCCAGGCTGCGGCCACCTGGGGACACCCGGCTGAAAAGCCAGGGAGAGACAGAGCAGACCACGCGGCTGTGGGCCTGGACGAGGCCTCCTCCCTCCCCAGCAGGACGGCCGCTCCCTGGGTCGGCGCTGATGGAGAGAGGAGCCCAGGGCAGCCCAGACCCTGCCCAGGCCCCTCCAGCCTCAGTCTCCCCAACTGCCACCTCAGTGGGGACCTCCAATAGCTGCTCCTGGTCAGGGCACCGTGGGTGGGCATCAGGCAGTGGATGCAAGGCTGGCGCTGAGTGGCCAGAGACCCAGGCAGGGGCACGGTGGTTGGCCAGCACACGGGGAGCGGAGGGAGCATGTGAGTGGGGCAGGCGGGTGAGGCCGGCACTCTGGGGCATCAGCTCTGAAGGTCCAGACCCTGCTGCCACCAGCACGTGTGGGGACACCTGCAACCTGCAGGGGAGGTGGGAAGGAGCAGCCGCTGGAGGGGCCGACCCAGTGCTGGAGACGCACCCACCCCGGGACAGGCAGGGGGAGCGTCCCCTGGTGAGGTGGGCAGAGGGCAGCCCAGGCACGCCACCCGCCCGCCCGCAGGACCCTTTTCCCCTGGCCCTGGACACGCCCCCACCCCAGGGAGGTCTTGATCTTGGGGGCGAAGTCACTGCCAGAGGCTTCTGAGGATGCCGTCCGGCCTCCCCTCCTCTCTCTCTGCCCCTCAGAGCCCCTCTCTGGGCTCCCGGACCCTGAGTCCAGGCCCCGCTGCCCCAGGCAGAGCTGCAGCGCGGCCCAGCCATGCACCCGAGGGTACACAAGCTCCTGGGGTGTGCCCAGGCACTGGGGCCAAAGGTGGAGGCTGGGTGGGACCCTAATGGCCTGGCCTGCAGGTGGTGCCTCTGCGTTTACGTAACGGCCAAGGACTCTGACAGGAGCCGGTCCCTGCAATCCCGGGCAGGCCAGCAGGGGTGGCCGCCCTGCTCTCAGAGCAGTCTCGCAAGAACACTTCCTGCAACCTGTGTGTGCACGGCTCAGCTGGGCAACGCGGGAGTGGGCACCCACCGGGACTGCCAAGCTGCGCCTCAGCCAAGGATCTCCCTCTGCAGAGGAACACCCGGCCAGGGCCCCCCCAATAGCAGCCACCATCCTGGGCTGTATTAACGGAAGTGGAGCCCTCAGAAGGAGGGAGGGGATGAGTGCAGTGGAGCCTCCCCGGGCAGACTGCTAGGGTCAGCTCTGTGTGTCTCGATGCCCTCCGCCCTCCCTCCCCAGGCTCACACCAGTCCAGGACCGGCCATAGGTGCCTTATTTTGGAGACCAGAGAGGTCAAAAAAGGTCACCTGCTGCCCACACCTCCTCCCATCCCAGCCCCTGCCTGGGACCTGGGGATGCCTGGGGCAGCCCCTCGAGCCTAGGGGCTGAGCCGGCCCCTGGGTGCAGTGAGGCCAGGCTGGCCCAGCACTGGGGGAGGCGGGGGGAGGCCATGACGCAGCCGTGTTCCACGCTCAGTCCACAGGTGTGAGAACCACGGAACGGCCCTGCCAGTGGGCACTGGGGCCAGGTGGCTGCCAGAGACAGACACCCGGAGTCACTCTCTCCCCAGCTCCATCTATCAAGGGTCAGTGGTCACAAACCGCAGAACAGAAGACATGGCCTGGCATGTGGGACCCTGGGCACACCCCCTTGGGGTGGGGGAGCCGGCCCATGCCTCGTGCAGAGAGGCCCCGAAAACAAGAACGAAAACAATTCTAACGACAGGAACAGAGCCAGCCAGCAAAGCCTCGGTCCAGGCCGTGGTGAGCGCTTTGCCTCTGTCGGCCACTGACTCCTCCCTGTGAAGACAGACAGCACCGTCATCACCCCATCTCGCTGAAGAGGGCACGGAGGCACAGAGAGGGTGAGGAACCTGCCTGAGGTAGCACAGCTGCCTAATGGGGAGGTGGGATTTGCACTGGGCGCCTGGCTCCATCTCATTTTACATGTTGACTGGGCCATCGGACGCCCAGATATTTGGTCAGATGTCATTCCGGTGTCTCTGGGAGGGCGCTTGTGCAGGCGTCTAATGTTCCCCGGGGAGCCACCTGCTGGGAAACCAAAACTCTCTCTTGGAAGGAGGCTGAGGGTGAGCTCCAGATGGAGCTGAGGACCAAAGTGACCCTACCAGGGCCACGGACCCAGAGGCAGTCGGGTTCGCCCGCTATCCATGCCTGGGCCCTCGTCCTGGGCTGGTGGACGCAGGTGGCGATTACACTGCAGCCTGTCCCGGCCCGGGTGCAGCTCAGGGTCTCTTCACGCTGCCCAGCGCCACCATCCCCCAGCTGGCCACCTTCTCTCCCGCTCCTGTGCTTTCTGTTTGGTGCTGACACTCCAGTCCGGGAGGGCTGAGTAGAGCTGAGCATCCTTGAAGTCTGGGTTACAATAACTGAACTTAAACCAAGAACCAATTGTTTAAAACATATGACAAACTTCCAAGGACAAACCCATTTAACGCTGAAGTTTCTTCCTTTGCACCCACAGCTTCGGAGTCTGCGGAATCGGGTGGAGAGTCCTTTCCTAACGCCTCTGAGTCTCTCCTCTTCTAGGCCGGGGAGCAGCCGCACAGTGGCCCAGGAGCCGTCCCCCTGCTCCCCATGGAGACTCACGCGGCTCTAGGGCCCCTTCAGGCTCTGTCAGCGTAGTCCTGTTCTGTGCACCCAGCCCAGCTCTGTGCCCAGGAGAGCAGTGTCCCAGCGTCCTCGGCTAAGCCTTTGGGTCTGCGAGGCCCGGCCGTTTCCCCACCGGGGACTCTCAGGAGGCGGAACGCAACCCGAGTGGTGACAGTCGAGACGCTGCAGAACCTGCCTCCTGACCAGGCGCTTCCCGCTCACCTGGCAACGGCCCAACAGGTCCAGCATCCCCTCATGCAAATCTGCACTGGGGGGGACATGGACCCCAGAAACCCCTCCCATCCCAGCACTCAGGTCCAGCCCCACGGCCTCCTCAGCCCCACCAGGAGGGCCCCGGGTCCCTCTCACGCATCACTGCGGTGACAGGCTCGCCGAGGTGTTCAGGAAATGGGATTAAGGGGCTTATTCCAACCTGAGTGGCACGGAGCAGGCTGGGGGGACCTGGTGTCACTGACCTTGAAGGTGACTCCTTCCATGAACTGCAAACTCGCCCCTGCTTGACGGGTTTGCCCAGTCAGGACTGTCCCGCGGGTGTGTCCATGCCACCCCTCCCCAGGCACAAGGCCCTGCAGGAGTTGGCAGGTGGGTAGTGGGCAGAACAGTCCAGGGGCTGGAAGGGTCCTATGTCTTGGAAGCAAGAAAGACCCCAAGACTTCAAACGCTTTGTTTTCCCACTTTCTCTTTTACAAGTGCAGAGACTGAGGCCCGAGAGTGAGCTGATGTGCCCAGGGCCACGCGGCTCCTACCTTGCCCAGGGCAGGAGGTGCTGGGTCCCCGGCAGCACCCCAAAGTCCAGGGGGCTGCCCACACCTGGGGGGAGCAGGACGCCCAGCTGGTCCAAGAGACACTGGCAGGCTGCTGGTCCATACAGCTGGGTGACCCTGCCTCCTGCCCCCCCACCCTGCCCCCTCTAAGGGCCTAGAGCCTTCCCCACCCACCGCTCACTGTCCCAGGAGGCCAGAGTTAACCCAGACATTCAGCTCCCATTTTATAGATGGGGAAGCTGAGGTGCAGGGAAAAGAAACAAATGACCCATCCCGGCCCCGGCAGTAACAGTCCCCTCTAGGAGCCAAGCCACCCCCTCCCTGCCTGCCTCGGGACAGGTCCACCTTCTAAACCATCCCTCCCTCATGCTCCCGCTACCCGGAGGGGGCTCGCACGAGTGAGCCGGGGAGGGAGGGGGTCCCTCACCCCTAGAACAGAGATGATCTCACCCACCCCAAGGAACTCTGTGGACACGGGGGGGCCACCCCAGGCCCTGCACACAGTGGGTGGACAGGCTGCTCTCTCACCTACACCCTGGGACCTGCACACAATGGTCAGTGCTGGGCTGTGAGAATTACGTGTGACCGACCCCTGCAGCGTGACCCAGCGCCAGGTACACCCGCTGAGTACCTACTGTGCGCTGCTCTGCCAGCCTCACCCTCCTGCACCCTCATCTGCCTGGTTCTCATCTCCTGTGCAGGGGACGGGTCACCTGGACTGCTCCCTGCTGAGGCCACGTAGGTTTTGCAGGCTCAGGCCCCTCCCCCCGCCTCCAGCCCACGGTGTGTTCACTGCTTTCCGTGGTGGGGGGTGGTGGGAGTCATGCCTCTGGGCCTTCTGGGGACAGCCAGGCGCCGCAGCCCGTAGTCACGGCCTCTGCCGGCCCTCCCGCAGTTCAGGGGAAACTGGTTGTCAGAAGTATCCACGGCACAGCGACCACTCTCTGCTGCCAACTGCAGTCAAGGTGACAGACTCCAACTCCCGTCCTCGGGGCCGTGATCCTCCGGCTGCCCATGTGCCGCCTGGCCTGCTGGCCCCCTCCCCTCCTTCTGGAGCCCCCTGACCCTCTGGCCGGCAAGCATCATCCACAGGACCGCACGCTTCATGTCTGTCCCGCCGTCCCCGTCACATGTTCCCGGAACACCTGTCCCTTTGCCTCAGTGTCCCGGGGCCCGGTGGGAAGGCAGCCCCAGCAGCCCTCGGGCGGAAGGGCGGCGACCCCCCGCCTATCACACAAGCAGGGAGAGGGAGGCCAGGGAGGCTACGTGGCAGGGACAGCAGGGGACCTCAATACCCTACAGCCAAGTCCAGCTGCCCTGGAGTCTGGAGAACAGCACGGGAGGCAGGGACAGCTCGATGTGTGGACACGTGCCGGGCACTGGGAGGACAGGCCGTAAGGGCCTGCTGGGGACAGAAGCAGCACACGGGAGGGGAACGAGAACACACGCCATGCTGTTCACGGCCACGGGGCTCTGCCCGCCGGGAAGTGGAGACAGCCAGGATGTCCACGGACGCACAAGTGGACAGAACAATGTGGCCATCGACACACTGCAATATTTTTTTTTTTTTTTTGAGACAGAGTCTCACTCTGTTGCCCGGGCTAGAGTGCCGTGGCGTCAGCTTAGCTCACAGCAACCTCAAACTCCTGGGCTCAAGCAATCCTTCTGCCTCAGCCTCCCGAGTAGCTGGGACTATAGGCATGTGCCACCATGCCCGGCTCATTTTTTCTACATATATCTTTAGTTGGCCAATTAATTTCTTTCTTCCTATTTATAGT